>JAAWXA010000014.1:18180648-18267559 GCA_038090715.1 Florisuga fusca
CCACCCTCCCATACCTCTGTGAATTTGGGGTTTTTTTTTTGCAATGTGGCTGTCAATCTTAGGTTGGAGTAGTATGGCTGCTGATCTCTCTTTCTGATACACAAAGGAGGGAAGGTGCCTTGCTCATAACCCAAGCAAAGAAACAGTTAAGTTATCTTAAGCTGTGTAAGCAAAAAAAAAAAAAAAAGGGGGGGAAAAAGTTGCCAAGATATTTTTGACAAAAGACAGGGAAATGAGAGGCTGTTTGGGGTATGCAAAAAATTTTTCCTTTCATACATATTGACAGCCAGAGGGGGGTTATTATTGAGAATATGGGTAAAGTTACTGCCAGTTTCTGCTGGTACTCATGTTTAAAAAGAAACTATGGAAACCAGGAGTAGGAATATTAATTAAGTTCAAATTTGGAATGCCTTTGCCAGGAGTGGCTGCATGAATTCAATGAAGCATCCTGTTGGGTTGCAATTCACTGTGTTGTTTGTAATTTAATAGAATGCTGAACTTTTCATAAATTAACATGTTGTTTCAATAATCTGATTAAAAGGTTATATGTTGATAAGATTAGCCTTAGCTGAGTTTTTTCCCCCCTTCTTGCTTAAAGAACCAATGTACATGTTCTTTCATCACTATGCAGCCATAAACTGTACCTGAGGGGCACGATCAGTGACTCCTTTAGGTTGGGAAGTGTGGGTGAAGTCAGTGCAGCTCTGACAGCTTGCTCCAGCTGAGGGTATGACTCTTGTCCCCAGATTCAGGTGAGCATCTCAGTGATGAAGATATTGCAAAGATACTGATTTGGAAAAAAAGATTTTGATTAAGCTTCACAAGGTGGTTTGATCCAGTTTCTTAGAATGGGATAGTGATGGTAACTTTATTCTCTACCAGTTGGTCTTTTTCTTCCTCATAACTTGGCTATGTTACATACTGTATGTTTAAAAATTACATAGGTGCACGTGTGCCTAAATATACATACATGCAGAGAGAAAGAAGGGGAGACAGACACATTCATAAGCAGATGGAGGAAAAAAACATTTGCTTATGGAGGATCACCTAGGAGAGCTGAGATACCCCCTGAATATAGACTCAACCCTGCAACATCCAATCTAGAAACTGATTCAGAGAAGTATTGGAGTGTCTAAATCCCATCATTTCAAAGAGACTTTACATGGCAGAATAACTCTGAACAGGTCTGTGCCATAATGTGTGCCTGAGTGCTCTGCAAGCATTTGCTGGGTCCACCAGGCTGGGTGTGAGTGAATGGATGAATATTGTGGTCTCTGGTGGCAGGCAGAGAAATAAAAGCACAGAACCACAGATGGGAATGTCTTCCAGCAGAGCAGGCAGGCCCTTTTTTCTGTGGATAGCTACCATCCCTGTGGACTTTCTCTTCTACATGGATTCAGCCCCACTTGAGTCCCCCAGCTATTCATCTGTGTCCAGCCCTCTGTGTAACTTCCATGTGCAGGTACAGCAGCTGGCGTGGCACTTTGAGCTGAAATAACCCAAAGCCCAAGAATGGCCCAAGTTTTACAGCAAATAAGGAAAAATACATACCTGTTTGCCTGGAACATCAGGCCCTAAGTGGTGAGTTAAGGGCCAAACAGAGCAGCCAGTTCCGGTAACTATTCCCATAAATTATTTCCAGTTTATGCCCCAGTCCTCAGTGAAGTTCACAGAACTGGCAGACATGTTCAGTGTTAATATTTGTTGACCAACCTCCCTCTCCCCTGGCCTTGCCTGAAAACAGAGGAGAAGCTTTCCAGTGGTGACTTCAGCTTTGCCAAAAGTGACTTGTAGGTCAACCAGGGAATGTAGAAGTGGCAGAAGGAGAGGTGGGGAGCAGAGTGGGTCGGCTGAGTGCTGAGAGGGAGACTTCAGCCAAGGATGCTGCTCCGTATTTGGGAGTACAATGAAATACACTCCAAATAAGTCACTCCAGACCCTTCCTGTGAAAGGCAGAGCTTCAGGAAGGCTGCCAGTTCTGTGTAAGAATAGAGTAGCTGCTCTGGTTTTTAACTGCCTTACATCTTTGTGGTAAGGATGGTGACTGTGTGCAGAAAGCGCTTATTAAGCCAAAAATAACCCCCCATTTTTCTGTGAAAAGCAAGTTATAAATATAATCACAGTCAGCAGTAGATCTCAAATCTAAATTGTATGCTTTGCTGAGACTTTTTTTTTTTTTTTTTCTTTCTTCCTCTCCCCCAAACAGAGGTTAGCAGATGGGAAAGATGCACTTCCCTGTGATGGTAGAAGGGAGGCAGCCTTGTTTCAAGTAATGCTGTTTCTGGGCGATAATCCAAAATGCACAGTAGGCAGAAGTTAAAAGGAAGTGCTTGCTTTTAGGTTTTTAAACTATATCCCTTAATCCTGCGTGATGATTGACAATCATGATTTAGAGTACGAGGTGCCCCTTTCTAATCCTGCAAGTTTGATGTTATTTGCGTATCTAGTATGGCTTTATTCAACTAAAACTAAATGGGAGCCTGTGCAATTGATGCCACATTTCAGAGATGAGTCCTGGACTGGGAGTCTATTTACAGATTAGTGGATACACAGTATCCATAGTACTGGCCTTTTTTAATGTGTGTGTGTGTGTGTGTGTGTAATTTAAAGACTCCAAAAGGCACATTTACAATTAAAACGTTTCTTGCTGGGTAAGAATACTAGTGGGAGACTTTTTACATAATTTAATTCACCGTGAAGGGAAGTAATATACAAGATTATATTAATCCTAGTTTGATAATTATAGTAAAATAAGAATACATGTTTGTATTTAATAATGATTAAAAAGCTATCGTTTATTGGCTTTGTGTGTTTTATTATAATATATGTGCTTGATCTTGGTTTCAACAGAAATGCTTCTCTTCTGGCTGAAGTTTGCAGTAAGCCAACGCACAATGAAAAGGACAAAACAGTTAATGAGTATTTGCCCCTGGTTTGTTATTTGGAAAGGTGAGGTGACACTTCTTATCTTCTGCCATCAGCAGCTTTGAATTGGATTTTGTTTAAAGAAAAGGAGTAGTAGATCATGATACATTAGGAATGGCAAATGAAGCAAGCATTTGGAAAAGAAAAGCTGGATGTGGCTTAAGCATGGAAAGCTTTGCAGCATCTCCTGCATTTTGTAGGGTTTACTGTTGATTTATCAAACACAGACCAGCTAAGATGCATGCTCTCACTGGTTGAAGCCTGGCATGTGTATTTAGCATTAAGCACAAGCAACTGTGGTGGAGGGAAACCTTCTTTCTAACCGACCAGATTATATTAGATGAAAATGAGCCATATGTAAGGTGTTGCAATACCTACTACTAGGGCAAGAGGGAAATCACATTATACTTGCAACTAGATTAACACAGGGCTTGAGCTGACAAATAATTTCTCCCCTGCATTTTTATTTTGTCAGGTGGGAGAAATCAAATGTTGCTCCACCAGTGAGCTGCCTCGACCAGGCATGCTTCTGTAATTGCTTTGGAGGCTCACACCAGTTCCTTGAGTTGACAGAGGATCCTGGCAGAGCCTGATGCCATAGGAGAGATGTGTTTAAACCCCCAGGCACTCAGCCTGAGCTGCAATGTCTACAGCTGCTTGTAAGCCACAACAGGTCAATTAATGTGTGATGTTGGGTGCATCTTTTTGCACCTTGGGTGTTGGAGAACCTGGCTGGGAGCTGGCTGAGCTGTTGAGGCAGTGCCTAGTGTAACATCAGGTAGGGAAACAGAATCATAGAATCACTTATTTAGGTTGGAAAAGACCTCTAAGATCACCAAGTCCCATGGTCAACCCAACAACACCATGCCACCTAAACCACGTCCCACAGTGCCACATCTACACATTTTTTAACACCTCCAGGGATGGTGGCTTCACCACTTTCCTGGGAAATCTGTTCCAATGCTTCACCACTCTTTCAGTAAAGAAATTTTTCTTAATATCCAGTCTAAGGATTGCACTCAATTATAACCTGGTGTACCATGCATGGTGAGAGCATTCTCCCAGGAATGGGGAGTAACCATGTGCTGTGTGCTTGCACAACTCATCCAAGAGGGCAGGAATATTTAACTTTTGTGGCTTGAGACTGTTAGTGGACTTCAATACATGATGTTATCTCTACTGTCCTAGAGAAACAATAGCTCTATAAGATACTGCATAGACCTGAGGAGTGGGGGGCAAGGACACTGAGCTCTATTTGCATAATTCCAGTGTAGGAATTTGGCTGCCAGTGGGGCAGGAGGAAGTGGTGGGCTGTATATAATTCACTCTCTTGACTGTGAATAGCACCAGGAGCTCCACACTGAGCTACTGGGATGGAGCCGTGGTGGGTCTGGGCATGCTTCCAGCATGCTCTGTCACAGAGGAAATTCCTCTCTTCAGTAGTTTTGCCTGAGCAAAGAGGACAGGGTCAGGATTCTGATTTATCTGGAACTCTTGAGAACTCTGTTCATCTTGGTACAGGTATTGCTGATTGTAAAATTTTTTTACCATAAAAACAGACTTTGAGACCCCATTGTGTTCTCTCTGAATTAGGTGTAAGGCTGTATTATGGTGTCTCTTCATTCCTATGTTAAGATCACCTCCTGACTACTTTTCTGGTCTGCTGCACTGGATGTGAAGCTCAGAGGTGGCTCCTGCTCCCTGAAATTGCCACCTGGTCCCCTTGCTGCTCTCCCACCATCTGAGCCAGGTGTAGCTGCCTTGGAAGGAGCTGTCCTGTACTGTGAGAAGGACAACACAGTGCTGTACTGCAGCTGAGGTCCTGTGTCCCCACTCCATCTTGTCCCCTGCCTGAGGGAATCATGTGGCTGGGTTGCAGCTGGGTACTCAGCTTTTCCTGGTCCACTCACTCATCCAGTGAAATCCTGAGAAGTCTGGGCTTTTCCTAGGAAATAAGATGCAGGTGGTGAGTGTGTGTGGAGCAGGTGTTTGCCCTGCACCCTGAGGTGCTGAGGTAACAGCAGAGGAACCAAAGGAGCAAGGGAACTTGGCTGGAGCACACCCAAAGCTGCAGGTTTGATGGTTGGTATTAGACCTTCATCCCTGTGTGCAGGGTGGAACAACCAGGATGTGTGATCATCCTGACTCCAGGGGAAAAACTGGGTTTGGGCCACAGTCCAATGCTTCTCCTTTTGTGCCTTCTGTGCTGCTGGGAGCAAACTTCTATTTCTCCTTCTCTCTTCTACTGCTTGGCCAGAAGTTGACCACTTAACCAACAGCACCATGCTTTCCTTTTCCTGCCTTTCCCTTGTACTCTGCCCCTTCTCTCTTTGCCAGTCCACTTTGTCACTTTGCTTCTCAGCTTATTTTTCATTTGTCACCTGAGATCTGATGGCAGAAGAAGTTTGAGTCCTAACACCCACAGAGTTCTCTATCTGCAGACCTGTTATCCTTACCTTTACTGCAGTAATGTTCAGGAATAATGCTGCAAGCTGGAGGCAAAGCAGGGCAAAGACTTTGAAGCACTTTGAATAAGTCAAGAATGGAAAGGTCTAAAAAGCAACAGGGTTTGGACTCCCAGTTCCACTCAGGATTCCTTGGAAATTAAATCTGTTGAGCTCAATTAAACTCTTCCCTGTTTAATGAATACTTTGGATACCTGGAACACATGCCAGTAAACCTTAATAACATACTCCACAGCTTATGGCTTTTTATTATCTGTCCTTATATTGCAGAGCATGCTAACAAGCTGTTGTATGAAGGATCAGCAGAACAACTTTTGGGTAGCATCACTATTTAGGTATGAAATAAGAAAGGCCTTTCAAATAGTGCCTGTAAAACCTCTCTCCCTACAATTTGTCTCTTCAGTTTAAAGTGTGTGTTTCTCAAGCAGAACTGGTAGGAAGGAATTTTCATATTCTGTTCTTTAATCAAGCTGGTTTTGTGTGTGTCTCTAGTTGCAAAGCCACACATCCTTGTAGCATAGGTGCAATGCAAGAGCATCTTGAAGAGGACAGAAGTGCTAACTGCAAGTGCCCAGAGCAACTCTTGCAGATTTTAATCAAACATATTCAGGAAACTGAGCTCTCATAGCCTGGGATGTGGGTCCTGGTCCTAAGACTTTGTAATGTGTTGAGAAAGGCAAACTCTGTGGTGATGAACTGCTCTTTGCTTCATTTGTAGAGTGAAACTTGCACACTTGGTTGTCACTGTTCTCAGACTAAATGATGATTCTTCTAAGGTACCTCTCTTTACACCTGTGTGAGAAACATCTGTTCCTTGTAAATTTGTGGATTTAAACTGTGCTTGTGTGGACAATTGATGTCTTTAAATGATGCTTTTTCTGCACATCTCAATGAGATTTAAGGAAGCAGTCAAAGTCTGAAAAGTATCCTCTCCATAAACCTAATGAATGCACCTCTCTGCCAAAGTGCAGCTTGTGTTATATTTTGAATTAATTGGCAAACAGTTACATAAAGAGATCATATTAAGGTCTCTGAAGAAGGAAGCTGGGTTAAGAATGGGCTTTCATCTTTAAATCTGCTTTTTCTGACTTTTTAAAAGCTCGATTTGTCAAGATGCAGTTGACTCTTCTGTTTTGTGTATAGATTTTCTGTCTTTGTTTTTCTTTTAAATAAAGCATGTGGGGGGGAGAGCCAATAGAACATCAAAGCATTAAAATAAAGAGCTTTAAGGGAAGGAAAAGAGAGATGTTAAGATTAGGTGAACGAGGGAAGGCAAAGGTGTGGAGGAGATATAATCAGTAAAGGCATGGCAGTGAACTGCTCTGAGACACAAGGCTAATTAAAGAAAAGGAACAGATTTAATTATTCTCAGATATTTTTACAAGGAATGAGAATGAGGCTGGCTGAAATCTCAGTCCTGCTCCAACTCGGAATTATTCTTTTTGCTTATTTTTATTTTTTTTTAATCTTCCCTTACGAAGGCAATGAAGACTTCTCCAAGATCTGGCCTCATGAGTCAGGGGCTATTTTCTTTCTGGCAATACTATTGCAAAAGGTAGAATATGTGTTGTTTTCCTGGCTCTGCTTTTCACTTCATGTTTAGGGAACCATCTTTGAAACCTGGGTTTCAAAAAATTTGCAGCCTCTGTTCCATCAGAGTAGAGCTCTGGGTCTTGCATTTATTCCTGGATGAACCCTATTTTGGGACTGAAGCTGTGGGCCACGGTAACAATTCCTTTTAATCCAAACCTACCCTAGAAATGAAGTGCATATCTTGACCCATCTCTGCTACCCTGGGGTGGAAGCAGCTTGGATTTAGTCTGCATCTCTTGGGCTATAGACTGCCCTCTGCGGATGTTGTTTCTTTACTAATCTCAGGAAAGGATGGAGAAAAGTGGAGCTGTGGGTTGTTTGGACCATGCAGAATAAAAGTGACAGAGTTGCTGTTTAAAGCATGGGCTGCAAAAGCCTCATCAGCCAAATTCAGATTCCTCCAGCTCTCCCCATCCATTTTTGGAAGAACCTGGCTGTGTGCACCACCAAGCTGTGGGGTCTCTTGGGACCCCTGCTTCATCTGTACCTAAATGCTTCATTGGGTCAAACATGTCAGTCTAAAAACCTATCAGGGCTTGCTCTGCCTCACCTGAAAAGGAAGCAATTTGTAAAATTTATATTCTGAAAACCAGGCATGTTCACACCTCAGGGTTGGGTGCGTGGGTTCTTGCCACTCTAGAAGTTAAAGGCCAACCTCCTCCTGCCTTCCATGGTCCAGATCATTGATCTGTTACCATCAAAAAAGAAAAAAAAAAAAGAATGAGCTCTATGAAAGGTTCATCTTTCAGGCAAGATGTCTTAAAGGATCCCCCCCTCCTTCCATTCCTCTCATCCTCTAGAGAAAACTTGTGTATGCCTCTTTCGCAGCCTTGGCACTGTGTTGGAACACTTCGCAGCAAAAAAGGAAAAAAAAAAAAATCCTGAAAGCCATGCTTTTCCCTCTGGGTTGGCACCATTGCTTCAGCTTTCATCGACTGGGAGCAGTGTGCCAATCTCCTGCCAGCACACACAGATGTGACTCTAGAGCTTTGAGTGCCCCATGAAAGCCGCATCCCCAGCCCATCCGCGCTCCGAGCCCACCGGCCTGAGGATTTTCCATTGAGACAGAGGGTTTCTCAGAGCTTTGCTTCAAGGTGCTTGGATTTAGGGTTGGTTTTTGTTTGTGGTTGTGGTTTTTTTTTTTTCTTTCTCTCTTTATTTCCCCATCCTTTATGAGCTGACATTATTCCTACTTTCAGCCTGTGATTTTTTTTTTTGGTTTCATAAGAATGTTATCGGGACAGGGTAAGTGCATGGGAAGCCACTCTATCCATAATGCAGTCCTGTAGGTATAGAATGTGTTCCACATGCACTGGGAGCTCACGTGTATTGCAGATTCATGTGACAGTTTAATGGTAGTTTGATTTCCACAAAACCAGCTGGTTTTTGTGCTATTTGAAATACATAAAGCAGGAAAACACGTCCGATTCAGTGCGCTCTGCCGCATCGGAAAAAGGAGGTGCTTAGTTGGCAAAAGCACTTAATCCAGACATCTACAAGGGAAATCATGTAAGTCCAATGATGCTTAGTGGCAATGAGTGCCACTTAATAGGGATTGTAGTTCTGCTTAACTGGGACACCTCCAGATGATTTAGAAGGCTTAGAGGAACGAGATGAACAATTTCCAGGCTATATTCTTCCAAATGCATCCCTTTTTCTGATAGGCAAAAAAAAAAGAAAAAAAAAATTTAAAATCACCCCATGGCCTGCAATATTGGGGGTGATATTTGCTCCTCAGAATTTTGCAGAGCCTTCCCTACAGCTGCTCCCTGAGTAGTCTATATGTTGCTGCAGTAAGAAATAGCTGCTTGCTCCTGAGCCTCAGCTGACAGTTGGCCACAGTGGATTAGCCAATTTTTTGTAAGACAAGCAGGATCTGCTGTCATCATCTGTCCTGACATCTGGCCTCTTTTAGCCAGAGAATTTCATCTTGAAATCTTTCTATCAGGCCCCTAAGTTTTTAGTTTGACATACAGTTCGTTTTTTATGGGGACAGGAGTTATGAAACTGATTTCCTTCTGCAGTGATGTCTTCCTGGTGTTTGTGCAATGAACATTAAATTAGAGATGAAAAATCCCTTCAGATCCAGGAACCTCCATGTCAAGATGAGAGAAGAAACACTAAGTGGTGAACCATATTGAGGAACAAAGATGTAGCTAATCCATGGTCTTCAGGACAGTTTTGTTTAAAACATTCTGGAGAGCTTTGTTTTTATCTAACCTGGCTCCAAAAGCTGGATACACCATGATGTCCTTTGGCATTATTTCATGAGATCTCACTAATATTGTTACCTTGCTTAAGGGCTCCTGCTCCACAAAGCAAAAAGTAAATATATGGTCAGAAAGTATTTCCTAAATAACATAAGGTCTGGGGAGACTGAACGGAGAGGGGTAGTATCCCTTTCTACATGTGAAATGATGCATCTTGGAGGGATTAAAGAAGTTCTTCAAAACTCAGAAGCAGGATGAGGACTTGAACTCTTGTGACTTTACAGCCTTTGCAAGACTTGCTTCCTCCTGAGATAAGGAGTGCTCAAGGTAAGATTAGATGCAGAGACTGGAAAGCAAGTTGAATGCTGAGCTGTGTGACAAGATGTTCTCCTGAATTTTTAATCATTGGCTCTGTGGTCATGTGTGTAAGGCAATAACCTGGGGAAATCTGTCCCACATTTTGGAAACTCTTGCAGTTTTGCAGTTCTTGGAATGAGTCTCAAGTGAAAAATCTGCTCTGTTGTACATTCCCTGTTGTGTTCCCTCTAGATAGAGCTTTAAACTTGTTAAATTCCTGGAAGGATGGCCCCTAAGCTATCCTTGGAACCAACTGCCAATATCCCTAATATTTGGCTAGAAAGAAATATCTGCTGGGAATGACAAAGATGGTTCAAGCTGGTCACAAATTAATAGCTGTCTGTTTCCTTGTCAGACAGATTCAAAGCTCTGTGATTTTGCTACAAAAAAAAAAAAAAAAAAAAAAAAAAAAAAAAAAAAAAAAAAAAAAAAAAAAAAGAAAAAAAAAAAAAATCAACATTTAGCTAGTCCCTTACAAAATAACTTGGAATCTTTTAGCAGCTTGAAGATAAAAATTTCTTCCTTAAGTGTTTCATACCTATTGTTTTTGTTGTTTTTTTTCTTATAGATACCAGCATGAGTTTAATTCCAGGAAACTAAAAATATATTAACTTGTTTTAAAAAATACATTAAAATAGAGTTGAACTGCTGTGATTCCCTACTCTATGGAACCTCCCTGGAGAGTAATCTGGGATATTGAGTCTGAGAAAAGTAGGATTTTCAGGGAGGTTCAAGACACTGGATTCATCAGAAGAGATGAACATACCTTAATGTTAATTACACAAGTGGCTTCAGATCTAGTGGCAATACTCATGTACTCTTAGTTAACACTGATTCCATTGCAAAGAAGCTCATAAATTTCTAGGTTTCTGCTGTCCCCAACCCTGTGAACAATTGCAGTCCCTCTCAATGCACAGGCAAACAGGGAAATTCTCATCCCCAGCTGAGGAGCATCCTGAGAAGCTGTTCCTTCTGCTTGAGCTCCTACTTCACCAACTATGGAAGGAGCTTCCCTAAGGAGGGAGAATTTTTCCCTCACAGTTCTCCAAAAGGGTTGATCCAGAAGAGAGCAACGAAGATGATCAGAGCACTGGAGAGCCTCTCCTATGAAAACAGGCTGAGAGAGTTGGGGGTGTTCAGCCTGGAGAAGAAAAGGCTCAAGGGAGACCTTAGAGCACCTTCCAGTGCCTGAAGGGGCTCCAGGAAAGCTGGGGAGGGACTTGGGACAAAGGCGTGGAGTGATAGGACAAGGGGGAATGGCTCTAAATGGAAAGAGGGGAGATTTATTTTAGACATTAGGAAGAAATAGTTTGGTGTGAGGGTGCTGAGCCCCTGTCCCAGGGTGCCCAGAGAAGCTGTGGCTGCCCCATCCCTGGCAGTGTCTCAGCCCAGGTTGGATGGGGCTTGGAGCAACCTGGGCTGGTGGGAGGTGTCCCTGCCCATGGCAGGGGGGTTGAAATTGGGTGAAAAACCTTTCTGTGATTCTGTGGTTCTTCTCTTACCCTATGCTTCCTCAAGGTCTTCAAGCATCAACCTCTAGGTGCACTGAGGATTTAGCAGAGCAGATATTACTGAGTTAAGGCTTAGGCTCAGTCACAAGCTTAACTAACTTCAGTTACTTAACAGTTCCTAACTGGAGGAACACTGAATCACTGGGAAGCTTTTTAAAACCTGAGCTTAAAGGTCCAGCATAACTCTCTGTTGAACTCCAAGTACTGGCATCACTGGAAACTGGGCTGGACTCTTGACAAGGAATTCTGTGCATGTCCAAGAACTTTTACAGCACTTGTCTTAAACCACAGGCAACAAAATGTCTGTGTGTTTGGAATGACTAAGTGGGAGCAACGGGAGATCCCTGAGGAAACCCCTGAGGAAAGGCAGGACAGGGGAGAAAAGCTTCAGTTAAAACTAATTCATATTTTTCCTCTGAAGTTGGTCTAGATCATAGAATTTCATAGAATTTTCAGGGTTGGAAGGGACCTTTAAGATCTGTTTCCAACATTCTAGATCCATACTTCATATTATTTCCTCCTGTTCTTTTTTTCATCTCAGGCTTGAACTGCTTCTTAAAGCCTGCCCAAAAGTTCATATTTTTAGAGAAGGGTTTTTCCTTTGATTGGTGTTTCTTAAGGGCTCTGCTGCTGAAACAGGAGGGTCAGTCAAACTTTGTGCATTGCATTCTGTGAATTCTTGCACAATGATCAGCTGTCTTCACCACTGGCTTGTATGAAATGGATGTCTGATGGTTCCTGTGATAATTTTTTTTTATTTTTTTTTACTTTATCCCTTGGGACAAGTCAGGAGCCAGATCTGGCTATCAGATCCTTTAAAATTGTGTCCAGCTGTGAAACCTAGGGGAGAAATAACTTCCCAAATTTAAGACTTGGTATGTTGGAAATCAGCTACAAACTCATTTTCATGGTTTTGTAGTGGTATGGGTCTTAAGATGGGTTATAGGTATCCTATAAATTATCATCCATGCTTGCATTTGGCACTTTCCTATCTGTAACCCCAGACACAGGACCTATGTCTAGCTGTAACTTCTGTGGATGGTTATTTTTTCTTTCCTTTTCTAGTCTGTCATTTGTTTGTACTAAGCTGGTAGGTGTTCACTTGCATATATAAAATTGCAAGTGAATTTTATTCACTTTATATTTCAGAATTTTATTCTATGATTCTAGAATGGTGTCCTGGTTTGGGACAGTTCTTATTTTGTTGGGTTGGAAGGGACCTTAAAGATCATCAAGATCCAACCCCTGTGCATGAGCAGGGACACCTCCCCCTAGACCAGGTTTCACCAGGCTTCATGCACCCTGGGTCCACATTTATCAGGTGTGGATTCACTCAGAGTTTAGAAATGGTGAAACCACCATTATCAGTGAGTTGGATGGTGCATGTTCCCATGATGGATGGCAGCTGGGCATTGCCCCATGTCCCCCTCACTTGTTTAGAACAGAGTTGCACCCACCCATCCATGTAAAAACCAAATGCAGCATCAGTGCTGGTAAGGAACTGCAAAAGAACCTGTTTGCTGGTGGACTTACAATAAAAAAGGAATTGAATCTGTCAGCTATTAACTATATTTATGTAACCTCCTCTTTTGGGCTGTTATGAATTATTTTGTCTACCACACGTTGACTAAGATCTAGGAGAGTTATCCATGGTTGAACCATAATAATAAATCAATAATGGTTAATAGCACAGAATGATTTTCATATGCAAAATGTCTGTTTGACAGGGAGGAAACCTGAAAATGGGATGTTGGTTTCCCAGCAGGACTTGGAGAGCCCTTATGGGAGACTAGAGCTGCTGTTTCAGTACTGCCTGCTGAGGCACTGAAGGAATCTCATACATTTTCTGTTATTTCCATCCTTTTTATGACTGGACCAGTCCAAGCAAAGTTAGGCAGCACCTATGATGGTAACATAGTCCAGCTGGTGACAATAGCAAAATCCCTGTGGACTTGGAAGGGCAGAAATGTTCTGCATCCAATGGACCACTGATATGATCCTGATGGTAAATGGAATTCAGGGAAGAGAAGTGTACAAGGGTGGCTTGATTCTCATCTGAAAACTTCAGATTTTCATACACTGGAATGAGAGCTGATTTTCACAAGGAACTGAGGGACAGATGCATAGGCATGTGTGAGACTCCATGGGTATGTTTCAGTCCACGTGTGACAGCAATGAATATAAGTGACTTTCTATAACCTCTAAGCCACTTCACACAATAAAAAGTGCAATTGGCATTTGTCCTGATAATGAAAACAATGCTTGTGCCATGATGATCCCAATTCTGTAGTTGCCTGCAGGGTCATTTAACAAGTATTTCATGAGCAGGGGATCTCTTTAATAAAACTATTCCTTTTCTCTCCTTTTTGCTGTTGCTTTAAGAAGCTGATGACACAAACTGAGCAGTTCAAACACGTGAGCTTTACACTACTTGACAGTTGGTATGTTTGAAAGTCAACTGCTTTATAAGCTGTGCTGATGAAAGGTCTCCCATTTAGTCCAGAGAAGTTTTTGGTTGGTGTTTTGGTTTTTTGGGTTTTGGTTTTTTTTTTTGCTGTCATTTCTGTCCTGTTAATTTGAGCAGAAACTGTAATTAGATGTAAGTGGTCTTGTTCCCACAGAAATGAATGGCAGCATCTGGAGAGAGACAACCGTTCCAAATGCTTTTTGGCTACCAGCTCTCTACAAGTTAGCAGTATGGAGCAAGGGCCTGAATCCAGACTTCTGTCGGCCTAATTTTATGTCTGTGGAAGCCCAAGACTAAATCCCAGATTCAAATGCCATGCCCTGATGGGTGCAGGACAGGGCACATTCCAGACTTTTATGTTGCCTGCTCCTCTGGGGAGACCAAGCTTCAGTGTGTCTCTGGGTGGGATTGGATGTGCTTCTTCAACTGACCAGGGCTAGGAAAAGAAGGGATGCTGAGGAAAAGGCTTTTTTTTTCACACAACCCCTTCCCTTCCTTCTTCCTTTTCCATTTCATTATCCTTTTTGACAGTATCTGGGCTCTGCTTCCCCAGACAGTAGCAGGGCTGTGTTTGTAAACAGTAATTGAGTTAAAAGATGTTTTGTGTCAGAGCTGAGCTCATTTCTTTATTTGCTTTCTCTGCAGAAGGGCTGCTCCTGTATGGAGCAAGTCCCTGCCTTGGAGCACTGGGTCTCTGCAAGGTTACACAGCTCCTTATCACCACTAAAATATGTCTTCAGTGAGCATTTATCATAATCAGCACCAGGGTGTTGCATTTTTATCAAACTTTCTATCCCCTAAAGGAGCATCAGACTTGAAGCTGATAGTGCCATTTGGGAATAAAAATTTCCATTCAGGCTTCCCAGTTAATTGAAACGGGATGAATTTCTTCCCTTTCTTCAGCTTTTTAAACTTATCTTTCTTGTTATGTTCAGCAGTGACTTGCAGTCTTGCAAGAAGCATTTTCATCTCTGGCAAGCCACTTTGTACTGCATGGCACTGCAGCATCCCTCACCTGGCACCACCTGTGACATCTACACGTGCAGGACAGATGCGATGGCACTTCTGAGTGCCTTTCATTGCACTTTCCTGCCATGCCAAGCCAATTCTCTTGTTTCACCTTGCTAACACCAATGACAACGTTGTCTCCCCTCTGCTTGCTGCTGTTCTCCAGGGCTGTGTCTGGTTTCTTCAAAATATGCAGAGGGAGGAGGAAGGAATTTAGGCTGCAGGTTTTTTTAGCTGCCTGAAAGATTTATGGAAATGATTCCCCTGAGTCTAATGGGACTAAGGGTATCTAAAACCCTTTCTGAACTCTCAAATCTCTGATTTCTGTTGTCGAGGCATCAGTGATGGCCCAATAAATGAGGGGGATTGAGGTTTCCAGTTGAAGGGTTGTCTCCAACTTACTGTTGAGTATAAAAGAAAGTACAGTGTTTCTTCCCCAAAGCCAGGGTGCTTACCCTGAGAGCAGAATGAAAGTCTGAGCATTTACAAGTAAATCTGCTATTCACTGTGGGAATTAAAGGAAAATTATTCATCCTTTAAGAAATTTAGGGATGTCAGACTCTTCTTTCCTTGATAATTTCAGTAATACAGTGGTAAACTAACTTCAGACTTGTCATATGGCTCTGCTTCAGTGACATTGCTCTGTGTGTTTGACACTGTTGTTCATACATAAAATTGTTGTGCACTCACAAGCAGGTACATTGTGTGGACAGCAATTCATCTTGTTTGATTTAAAGAATGATCTTTCTATTGTGAAATATGTTTGCTGCTGGCTTTGCAGTTGCTAGAAATCTTTGCTCTTAAAAGTTGCCCTCTTCTCTCTCTCTATGTCAAGGGCATGCTGGCAGTTCTCTGCAAAAATTCACGGGCATCTGAATTTTTCATAAATGCTCAATTTTGTTTCTTTTTCTTCTTGTTTTTCACTAGGATTAATGCCTGTAATGTAGCCTTCCCAGGGACACCTAGCTGGCCTTTCTTCAATTCCTCTCAGCACTCACGTTCTCATGCTACACTTGAATTTCATTATGCTCACTGTATTTGACTGTTCCTATATATTCTGTATTTTCTTATAAATCTTCTACAGGCACCCAGTCTGAACTCAGGGTTCCCATGGGTGCTCTATTTTGAAAGGAAAGGGTCTGGTTTTTTTGCTTAGTATACATCCAGATACAACCATCCATACAAGAATAAGAAGCCCTCCTGTCTTCCAGTTTGACCTTTTTCTAACATCAGTGATGGCAGTGAAGGTGTCTGATCCTGCTGGGCATTTGCAAGGCCTGCTTAATGATCCAGGAGAATCCATGGTCAAAAGCAGGAGGAATAGTAGTCTGCTTTTAAATTTCTTTTCTTGCTTATTAGGAGACTAACAGTGTGGTTGGTTGGTTGGTTTTTAAATCATTCCCTTGTGCAAGAATGATTGATGTGGGGATGTAAGCTACCTGAATTGTTACCTTTGGAAAGGTTACCTTTGGATCAGCTGGATAGGCTTATCCAAACCCTCACTGGTCTCTTGGCACTTCTTCAGGCATCATCCTGTTCAGGTAGAGGCTGATTGTGAAGAGCAGATGACTTTTGGTGATGATAATGTAGACTAAAAGAACAGAGTGGTTTAGGTGACTGGACTCTTAATTATTGTTTTATTAACAATTTTTGTAGAATCACAGAATAGTTTGGGTTGGTCAGGAACAGCTCCCACTAGACCACATTTCTCTAAGTCCCATCCAACCTGGTCATGTTGTCTCTGACTTTCTCTGTGAAGTTTCTCTGGGGTTTCTCTTCTTTTTTAGAGTAGGAATTTAGTTGACCATTTTTCCACAGCAAGGTGGAGAACCAGGGTGAGACATCTTAGAGATCCCTTGTGCAATTGCTGTAAGAGCCCTAATCTGTATGGGTTGTCAAAGCAGATGCATTCCCAGAAGGTAGAGCTGTGGAAATCCAGATGTTTCTGCTGAAGGGGAGCTTTCCCAGATTCTAGGGAAGCCTTGCACAAGGACAGCAGAGGGTGGCCTGAAGCCCTCTGAAGAACCTTTGTGTTCAATTGTATCATGGCATCCCACCTGCTAAGCAGAGGGGGGAAAGAAGTGCAGCAAGCACCTAAACCATCATCTCCAGGAGCCTCTGAAGCTTCTCAGGGGTTGTGATCTGAAATTGCTTCTGCAAACAAACTTGCCTCTATCAAAGAATTTTCCTGGGATAGCAGGGGTAACATCTCTAGCAGCTATTAGTGTTGTATGCTGTGTCACTTCACTTGCAGCTCTATGTCTACACCAAATATGAATGACTTGAGAGGTAAAACCACTTCCTGGTGATTTTCATCTATGGTGTTGTAAAACCTGCCCAGCTCAGGATGCCTTAGTCCTGTTTGACTGTCCCCTTGTGCTGTGAACGTGACAACAATGCAAGGGGGGCAGAAGAACACCAGGAGGCAGAAATATCTCCAGACGTCCTTCCACAGCAAATCCTTCTCTTTTATATGTGGTAGAGGTGAGTAGTAGCTGAGGGGCTGCTGTTAACTGAAGAAAAGACCTCCTGGATAATAGTTTGGTCACCTCCTGACCCATACAGTGACAAAACAGATCAAGGTCCATTGTAATCCTACTTTGTTTTCTCTGTGAGAGCTGTCCTGCTAGTCCACTGAGCCAGGCAACTCCATACCCTCTCTGATCTTACACTTTGAAACCTTCCTCTAATTTCCAGCCTGAATAAGATCAAGGTTCCCTTATGCTCATGTGAATTACTGTCCTTTAACTTCAATAGTTTCTTCCTCTAGGAATTAAATCTACAGATTTTTTTTTTTTTTTTTTACAGCAGATCTATCCCCTCCCAGCCATGTTTTGCTGAGGCTGGAGTATTATTGTTTATTTGCCATCTTGCCCCATCAATCCCTCTGACAAGACACGATCCCACTTCTCAAAGAGTTATTGGATATCTGAAGCTGCCTTAATAAGAAGTCACTCAGCTTTTCTCTCCACCAGCTCTTGCTTTATGCCCTGAACAAAGCCACTTTGGTCTGCAGAAAGTCTAGAATTCATCTCAATGTCAGTGTGACATCCAGTGGGAGAGCATCCCTCCAGCACACCCACCTGGCACCATCTCAGTTGTCACTGCTTTAAATATATTTTATTCTTGCTCCACTGAGCAGGGCAAAAACTTGCCAAAGTCAACATGTGATGAATGAAATGGCTTTCGTTGTGTGACCTGTCAATACCCTTCAGCTTCCTTAAAATAAAAGGGTGAGTCCTTTGACGTCTGGGACTTGCACCTGTCCTCCTCCTGAAAGCAATACACTCTTGATATGCTGAAATGCCACTCTTAGGAAATCAACAGAGTTAATCTATTGGGAACACTGAGGTCTCAGGGCCAGCTGTTCAGCTTTTCTTAGTGTCATAGCTCCATTGATCTAAACCAACTCTGGTGATACACACTGACTGCTCATACCAGACAAAATCTCCACCCCACGCCCCCTTTTTTTTTTTTTTTTTTAAATAATTTTGTGCAAGGAGAATAGTGATGAAGGCTGATCTGGGAACAGAAGAAAATGGGAAATAATAAGTAATAACTGAGAAAGGGGAGGTCCTCATAATTTGGCCATTTGATATTTGACTTGAAGTGGGAAGGGGTGGGGGGGAAGCAAGAGGTGCTCTGGGATTTTTCTGCCCGTATCGTCTAGGTGATGAGCAATATGAACTTTTATTTTCCACTCACATGTGTTTTCCACGTGGCCTTTTTTTTCCTGTGAGCTGCCAACATCAATGTCTGGGACTCCTTCTCCTTCTCTTCCCCTTCTTGCAGGCTTTGGTCACCAGGAAATCTCATTCCATGGGTTGCAACAGCTGCTGATGGTGAGCAGACAGTGGTTGCTGCTGCAACCCCATGGCAGATGGAGAAACATCACTTATCAGCCTATTGATTGTGATGACTTTTTAGAATCTTTTTAATTCTCCAAAGAAGGTGTTTAGCTCATAGATCCTGGAGAACTCGAGGGAATGCTGGAAGAACCTTTGACCAGGATGATTTTCCCATCTCTTCCAAATGTCTTACAGGCAGACATGAGAAGAGCTTAAATCACTTGAAGAAGCACCAAGTGGTTAAGGTAATTTGAAATCCTTTATCTGTTGGTATTCTTGACAGCAATCAAGCACAATAAAAAATAAATAAATAAAGTTAAATCCCGTAGCCATGGAAGCACACTTGAGATCAGATTTCTATTTGCATGATTCATACATATACATAAAACATGTTTCATGTACCAAGTTAAATAATGCACAATACTTAAACTATTCTTACTTTTTATCCTTTGGTTATTGTAATTACAAGTAATTTTGTGAAGGATTTTCTATTTTTAAGAAATCACACTTTTGTACTTGATCCAGCTAACAGGATTTTCTTACATTACTTCATAAAGAGACCATCTTTAAAGTTCTAATGTTATTTCTTATTCATTAGTACATATGCCTGTAGGGTATGTTCATAAATGGGTTAAAGTTACAAAGTTATGCTTATAAAAGCTCATGGTAATTTGGAGTATCAGGAGGATTTATTAATTTTGAAATCTTAAAAGAGCAAAAGCTAAAATGAGATTGGATTAAGTATATTCTTGCATGCAGTTATTCTAAACACCCTTAAGGACTGCAGACTAACTTACAGAGGACATTATGCAAATATGAATATATCTCTAAGTGCCTCGTAGGCTTGCTGATGTAATATTTTACATGGTTAGTTAAGTACATCAAGTAAAAGGTTTGACCTTGATATACTGTAAAAGGTACTTATCCCACAACACCCAATTGTTTTCAGTGCCATTGTGAGACGTATCACTCCAACGTGCAAACAAATTTGTGCACAAATCTCATTAAATGTAGCTCCAGCAGCCAAACAGCTGTCCACAATACCCCGTCTCTTTAGGAGCCCAAAGAACTGCTTTATAATTTATCTTTATCAAAATGCTGTTTATGTTTATCAACAGCACCAGGCAGTATTTGTGCAGTGAGATGATGATTTCTGACGAGGACAAATCGAGTGCCTGGGCTTTAGTCCTGGTACCTGTCCTCATTACACAGTTCAATTTGTTTTGAGGACGTTTGGAAGGTGGAGGACTACAATGCCCTAAAGTCAAACAGTGTTTTGGAAAAGGAAAACAAGTTCCACTTTTGATCTCAGCTCGGAATTTCTGCAAATTCTTGGATTTCCTTTCCCCTTTGATTATGCCGCAATAAGCTCGACTATGGGGACTTAAATGTTCCATTTTACTGTGTCTTCCCTCCTGCTGCCCCCACTCCATTCCAGATATATATATATATGTGTGTGTTTATATATATATGCATTTTATTTTTCTCTATTGAGGTAATGAAACAGAATAGGAAAATGGATTGCTAAATATTGTGTGTTATCTTTTCTGTATGTGTATCTGAAGGGAAGATTGGCTGATATGGCACCTGCAGATTACTTTAGGGGAAATCCTTGTTTGTTCTAGTTAGCATTTTTGTGGTTATCACTAACTGAATGGGAGGGAGAGACTCTGTAGGTAGATGGAGTAGGTGTGGATTCCTTATATTAATCAGATGGAGAAAAACCAGATACAGAGTCTTGCACACCAAGACATCAGCCCCCTTCTAAAGTCTGTATCATATTAAGCTGTTCCTGTAGGGTTCAAGCAGTAGAGAGTGTAATCTCTCTCAAGTTCCACCAAAGTGCTCCAAAAATATTTATGTCACATTATGCTGGACTGTAAATACCTAGTTGGGCTTGTCTTTCTTGTGTGGTGGTTTGAGAGTGATCAGTTGGTTGAAGCCTTAACAAGAAAAGGAATTGAATAATGTGGTTTCATTGGGGTGGGATATCACACTTTGAGTAGTGTTTTTTTCTTTAGGTTCATCTTCAGGAAATGATGAATTACCTGTGAAATACTACTGAGAATATTTCATTAGCATTTGCCAGCTACCTGGGAAAAGTCGACTTGCTGGATGTGGCACAGAATGGAATATTGTCCCAGAAAAAAAAATCAAAAACCCCCAAAAGTACATCTATGTATGAGTAAGAGCTATTTTTGTGAGTTCCTGCCATGTGGTGGGGTTGTTCAGTGGAAAAGCCAATGGTTTCCATGTCAGATGAATGGCTCTTAGCTTTTCTCTACAGCAGGGTGTTACTTCTGAATCTCAGATTATATTTTGTGGTGAAATTTTACCTCTTGTATCCATTTGGTTTGGGACCCTCCTATTTTAAAGCCTATGTCCCCTGAAAGGGGAAAGGTTTGGAGGCAAGATGAGCTCTGAGGAAATCTGTTCTTCTCTGAGCTTTGTTTGTAAGGAAGCCTGTGGTGGGTCTGTGTCATCAAATGGATCACTCCTGCTTGTCTGGCATTTGAAAGGAACCCATTTCTATGGCACAAAGACACACCCAAGAGTGCAAGAAAGACTCTTTTTCTTTGTCTTTCTCACTTCTTCAGAGCAGTATCATCAAACCATAGAACACTGGTGTAGGAGAGACCTTACGGGTCATCTGGTCCAACCTTTCTTGGTAAAAGCATGGTCTAGACAAGAGGGTCCATCACCCTGTCCCAACAAACCTTAAAAGTGTCCAATGTTGAGGATTTCACTATTTCCCTGGGGAGATTATTCCGATTATTCCAACTGTTCTCACTGAGAAAAAATTTCCTTTTGTGTCCAATCGGAATCTCCACAGAAGCAACGTGCACCCACTACCCCTCATCTTTCCCATGTGAAAAGGGAGTTTCCATCTTCTTTGTAGCCACCCTTTAAATACTGGAACAGGGTGATGAAATCTCCCCAAAGCCTTTTTACTCCAGGCTGATCAAACCCAGTTCTCTTCGCTTTCCCTCACGTGGCAGGCTTCCCAGTCCTCTGATCATCTTTGTGGCTGTTCTTTGGACCTTCTCCAGCCTGTCCACGTCTTTTTTTTTAACTGAACACAATATTCCAGGTGTGGCCTGAGAAATGTTGGGTTGAGTGAGATGATGACTTTACTGCTGCTGGTGATACCCTTGTTGATGCAAGCCAGCATCCTGGTGGCTTTCCTGGGTTTTTCAGCAGTGTTCACTCATATTTCTGTATTCATACAAATAGTTCTGGACATCCATTTCATCTGCTGGCTACATCTAACCTGAGCAAGCCTGGCTACTAAGGGGTAACAAAAGAAATTCCATTTTGGGAAGGTTATTGATTTCCTTTGCGTTCACTTGGAAAATATAATTACTACAAAGGGTGATTTTACTAAACACAGAAGTTACCACTGGGATATGTGAGGACGTGGTTCCCCTGAACAGAAGCTTCCATCTCTGCAGGAGTGGGTGTTAATAAAGGGAAGGACTGATCTTTAACGAAGTCTGGTACTTGAATTCGTGTGCCACCCACATCGTAAGGTAGGACCTGATCCACAGACGTGTGGTATTTGGGTAAGGGGTTGGGTGCCTTGTGGATTTACAAAGACATTTAAACAGATTAAGTTAGGTTGGTAACTGGCTGGAAGTATTTGTTGGTTCCTTTTGGCATCTGTCTGCAACTTTGGTCTCTGAGAAACCTCCCTGAATGTGTCTTCATTCTGCAGAGTGTTTGAAAGAATTTCTTTTCTTAAGATGAGTTCATTAAGTAGGTTCTGAGCTATGTCTTTTATTTTATTTTTTTTTAATTCCAGTGTACTGCTGTGTGTGAACACACTACATTTATCCTTTTTATCTACTAAAACCTCATAAAAAACAACAAAAAAGAGTCATTATTAATACTTTTATAATGCACACACACAGACACAAAACCCACATGGAAGCACATGCAGTGCAGTACACGTGTGTGCAAAGCAGTCAGGGGTATTCCTCCATCCAGATCTGACTCATTTTATATTCATACAGGGGAGAAAAATATCCCTGGAAAGATAACTTATCACACTACTGAAGATATCTTTGCTTTCTCTTTCTTTTTTTCCCCCCCCAGTGCTGAGTGTTTGCACACACAAGCCCTGAAAATCAAACTGAAGCAAAATGTTGATCTCGTAAGAGAAGAAGCAGCACAAGGCAGTTCTTTAGGGTCCTGCAGACGTGTATTAAGGGTTTCCATGTACATTCACTTTTCTCACTTTCAAGGTGATTGGAGAGGGAAACATCTTTGTTTTGAACCAAGGTAGAAAACTGCAGGGTAAAAGAATGAGGTAAAGATCCTTTGAGGATGCAAGTCAGTTGACCAGCTTTTGATAGCTACTTTAACTTTTTTTTTCTTCAAACAAGTGATTTTCACCCTATGCTTCCCTGATTTTATTAACTGGATCTCCAGAAGCTTTAGAGAGAACCCAAGGTGATTAGGTTGGACATAGACATGTTCACAGAGACAGATGAAACTTATCCCCAGAATCTATTGCTGGCTGCATCACTAACTTATTTTTGTCATCTTATCATCCCTCCCATCCAGTGTTTATCCTGGATATTGTAATTTTGAATTAGGGTTCTCCTTTAGCATTGTATGAAATATAACACAACATGATGCTGATTCCAGCTGTGTTTGTGGGTTTGGGGTTTGTTTTGGTTTGTTTTAGGCTTTTTTGTTGTTTTTTTTGTGTGTGTTTCTGTAATGCAAATAACACTTTAATATATTTTTCAAGGAACCGTAGCAAGTATTGTGCACAAATTAGAAGAACACCAGGTGTTCCCTGGCAGGGAATATCTCATATCTGTACATGTATAAACTACTAAAAGTGCAAAAAATGTAAGGAAAGCAAGAATCACCCCCCCAAAAAAAAAGAAAAAGGAACCCTGCTCAGGAGAGCCATGTTGACAATGCCTTGATGATGTGACATTCTGTCTGTGCCCTCTTGTCCTGTTGTTGGGATGCTCAGGAGTGAGGGCAACGTGGGAACTTGCTTATCCTTCTTCCTGGTACCACCTTGCATCCTGTCATCAGGAGGTTAAAGCAGCTGGGTCTCAGCATTACTGGAATTATCACAGGACCATAAAAGAGGGCAGCTGCCTTGCCTTCCATCTGCTGAGAGCTGCTGCCCCTAAATCTTCATGGGACATGTACTGGGAATATATTAATAGCAGATGATCAAGGGTGTAGAACACTAATGTATCACTCATGGCTGTGCCTGCAAGGAAATCAATGACAAGTCTTTCTGATATCTGGGATTTTGGGGCAGGAGGTGTCAGTGATGATAACTGAAAAGTGGGAAAAATGCTTGTGGTCATATAGGTTTGTTTGGGGGTTTTTTTGTTGTTGTTTTTTGTGGGGTTTTTTTCCCCAATATTCAAGGAAGTAGAAAAAATATCTCCTTAGGTTGAATTAAAGGTCTTTGAGCCTGAGCCAGTATTTCTCAATGTCCTTTGAAGATTTTTATATATTTTTTTAACTCTTAGAACTGATTTTTTTTTTAGCAAAATTGTAGTTGGGAATTGAAGCATCGGTTTTAAACTGAGGGACCAAAATATTTAGAGTTTTTAAATTTTATTTTATATATTTGTATTTATTTTTTGTCAAAACAGTTTCTGACAGTTGCATTATCATGCTGTGCAGTTTGACTGACCACAGTTTGCCTTCCATGAAAGATGTGCTTGAGGTCTCATCCCTGGAGATATTCCAGGTGAGGCTTGAGGAGGCTCTGAGCACCCTGATCTAGGTGAGGGTGTCCCTGCTGAATGCAGGGGGGGTGGGACTGGGTGCCCTTCAGAGGGCCCTGCCAACCCCAATTATCCTCTGATACTATGATTCTATAACAGAATTTTATTTTTCTTAAGTCTGCCTCCAAAACTCCTCGTGTCTCCTGTCTGTGCTGCTGGGAGCTTTCCTGATGAGTTCTGCTGCAGCAAGGAATCTGCTGTGTGCAGGAGTGCAGTTCCTGCCTCTTTCTTGGGTAAGAGTATGGAAAAAAAGCCCTGGTGGTTGCACAAAACCCATCTCTGATGTTGGTGAGCATTGCTGATGGGCTGGGGCCCTGGGTGCAGGACATCCCTTGCTGTTTGAAAGAACTGGCAGGTGAAGGAGTGATACAGAGGTGCAGCTGAAATTTAATTTCCTCCAGAACCGTTCTCCACAAGCTGTGCAAACTTTCTTTTAGCTAAATAAATACACTTAAAGACAAAGATTTCCCCTTTTCCTAGAAATGCCCGTGGTTAACAACTGCCTGTGCTTTCACTCCTGGAGCCTTAACAAACAGTCTGCACATTTGCATTTTCTCTAATAGTCTCAGCAGTAAACTTCCTTCCAAAAAAGAGGGGAAAAAAAGGAAATCTTGCGTTCCCTGAATGCAGAAAGAAATTACACATTCTGTCTCTGCCTCTCGTACACACAGATACACAATTTAGTACTTTACATCTTCAAAGCCCTGCTCAAAGAGGGACTAAGTTGTGTTTGTAAACTCTCGCGTTGGGAGACAAGTTCAAATGGGGCTTAAGTCCCAAATGAAATGTTGATGGTCTCAGTCAAGCTCCTAGTGGACATTTGCCACAAAAGCACAGCATTGTTTGCTGGTATTGATAACAATTTGTATTATTGCTCTGTGTTACAGCACAGCCCTGATCAAAGACATATTGTCTGAGGCCCTGGGTGTACACAGAATAAAAGACCTGAGCCCTGCCTCAAAATGTGAACAGGAAAAAAAAAAAATTACAGAAGTAAAAGAAATTATCTGTTCTTTTTTTTCTGTTTTGCAGAGGAGGAACTGGGAAATGCAGCCCACAAATACAGTTAAACTGATGCTTGCTACTGTCTTGGTTTTTTTTTTTTTTTTTTTTTTTTCTTGCACTTTGCTAAATCCAAGGTAAAATTATGAAGTGGTGTGACCAGGGTCATGGGGGGAGTCTACGTCAAAGGCAGGAACAGAACCTGGCTCTCACGAGCCCATGGAAATTGTGTTAACTGGAAGGTTACCCTTCCTCTCCAAATGGAGTTTAATGAATATAACACACTTCAATAGGTGTATTCATAAGAAGTTACCCATTATGGATGTAATGCAGGAGTTTTTCTCTCTTGGAAATAGGTTACTCTTACTGGCCATTTCCTGGTCAGGTTTTGATGAGTCCCTTTCAGGCACAGTTCCCATTGAAATAGGTTTGCCTGAATGAGGACTTAAGGAACAACTGAATAAAGACCTCTATAATTGCTCTATAATGATTAAATGGTTCCCAGGAGCAAGGCAGTTCAGCAAGACGTGCTTTCACTTAGCAACATCCGTGCTGCCAAAATGAAATAGCCACATCTACTGCAGGCAGAACTTAATTCGTTATTGATGCTGCTGTTCTTGTGGCAGACCAGAGACAGGGCAGGATCAGGCCAGGAGTGTGGCAGATCCTGTAGAAGAACACAGCAGTCGGAGTCCACGCAGTTTCAGGGTTCTTGGTCCTCTCCCCTGTGTGCTGGTGGTGTGTCCACTTGGACTGGTTTCTTTCCTTTGCCTTTTTTTTTTTTTTTGTCCTGTTTCTTCTGTTTTTGAAATGATAATTGGCTACAGTGGTTGGCAGTGATGTTGAAAGGCGGTGTTCCTTCAGAAAGATTGAGCTGGAGTCAAGACAAACTTTGTTTTGAGGTGGGATGCAAACTATCCCTGCAGGTGTGACCACTTCTTCAGCACTCCTAAGGATAGCTTAGGAAGAAAAAAAAAAAAAAGAAAAAAGAGAGGAAAAACAACCTGAGAAATTGGGAAAACAAAAGGTCAGTTGGTTTTCATTTCTTTCTTTTTTTTTTTTTTTTTTTTTTTTTTTTTTTTTTTTTTTTTTTTTTTNTCTGACTTTTCCTGCAGCAAAACTGTCGGTGTGTTGAAAAATTACCCACTAAACTCTGCTTTCCAGTAAATGACAGGCTTCTTCTCCTTCACCCCATTGCTTTTCTTCATTTATTATTTATGTCTTCGTTCCGAGTTTCCCACCTGCACCATCTCTATCAATGGGCATGAAGTAAAAATCAATAGCAGCTCTTCCACCGGTCGAAGGGCACAGTTCTGGTGTTAGATCCCAGCCAGGAACAGGTGGAAAATCCTGCTGGGAAAACAGGACCATTTTGTGCATGTCTGGTGGTTGACTCCAGCTCACTCTTCTGCAGCCCAGGAGGTTCTGGGGTCTGGATGCATGGGAAGGGGGCAGCAACTATGTTTAGGGAGCTGGGGAGCTGGTGACACACCTGGGAAGCTGCAAGGTGCATCACAGCTGGAGGGTCCTGACTGTCACTGCAGCCCAATGAACCCCCTGGTTCATCCCTTCCCAGCAGAGATCAGTTCTTCCAAACTGCCAGCAACAGGGATTTCTGCAGGCAAAATACAGGTGCTTCACTGACCCCCTTACAAGTTCTTTCTCAGCTCCAGGGTCTGGAGTGAGCCTGGGTTGCATCCTATGGATGGGTCCCCTATGGCACAGGGAGGCTGAACCTTGAGGTCCATAGCTAAGCCTGCAAGAAATTCCAGTTCAGCTTTGCAGAAGTGTTTATGCTCTCACTTATGTAAGAAAAAAAAAAAAATAATAATGAATGTACCACCTGGAAGGAGTGATCCTAAGTCTTTAAAAGCAGTGATAATTGGGAGTGCATGTCTTGCAAAGACTGAGAAAGAGAAGAAGATAAATTTGGCTCCTATTCCTAAAAGAGACATCAGGAGAAGGTATTAGGTATCTAGTTCTCCAGTGCACAGTGAAGCACATGGGTGCATGATCCTGGCAGAGGGACTTGGGTCTGTGCCCAAAGGCTGAGTGACCTGCAGGATGCCCAGAAGTAGCCTGGTGGACTCACACAGGCTCAAAGATGTGCCTCAGCTACAGCCCATGTCCTTCCCACCCTGTGGTCTCTAGAAAGGGAGAATGTGGCTCTCAGCAGAAATCAAATATAAGAGCTCTGGCTCCTGCCACCTCAACCCCATGGACGTTGCCTACTCATTTATCATCTCCTTTCAGGGACACTGAACACTGGCAGAGCCACAGGGTGGGAAGGACATGGGCTGTAGCTGNTTTTTTTTTTTTTTTTTTTTTTTTTTTTTTTCTTCTTAATTTACATTCTGTGCCTTAAGAGAAAGGACAGGGTTTGTATCAAATTCTTTGGTAATGAAAAGAGAGGAGCAGAACAGCCTAAATGGTTGGTCAAAAACCCACGAGAAAGTCTTTCCCTTTGGACATGTGGATGCTGGATCTTGTCCTAGGAGCTCTATGGGATAGGAGTAGAAGGCAAGAGATGGTGGGTGATGGACAGGTGCAAAGCAGCAAGAGCCATCTTCCCATCTTCTGAGAGCATCCTCTTGGGTGTGCATCTCCCTCAAGACTTTTGAGGCTCTTTGTTGGAGGGCTGGAGGTTTCTCCAACTGGTTTTGAAATGCTCAGCCCCTCTGTGGGCACGTGGGCCACAGGTCAGTGTCACCTAATGAATGCTTGCACCCCAGAGGCAGAAATGGCAATGCACAAAGATGATCCAGCTTTGGAGATTTCCCTTGAAACCGTGGCTGCCAAACAATGAAGTTGAATTTCTTGAAAATGAGGAGCTCATAAAAATAAGCTTTGCATTGTCAGCTGTAAAGAAAGAGTGTTTTGTTCCTCAGGGCCATATTCTAATCTCAGATTCACAGGGTGCATTACCATATAGCTTAAAAAAGCAGATATTTCTAAGATGATATGTGGAGTTGTGTGCAAACCTCTCAAAGAAACCAGTTATCTTTCAGGAGTTTTTCATGCACTCAGACATACCCAGCAATGACCCGGGTCCCTGACAGAGCATCTTTGGTTAAGGGGTAAGAGAGAGGGTAGGAAAGAAGGCTGGAAAGAGGCTGGAAGAGGGTAGATTTAGGTTAGACGTTTGGAAGAAATACTTTAGCATGAGGATGGTGACACCCTGACCCAGGTTGTCCAGAGAAGCTGTGGTTTCCATCCCTGGAAGAGTTCAAGGGCACGTTGGATGGGGCTTGGAGCAACCTGATCTAGTGGAAGGTGTCCCTGCCCATGGCAGAAGGGTTAGAACTAGGTGGTCTTTAGGATCTATTTCAACTCAAACCCTTCTATGATTCTGTGATAATGACCTCTATGACCAGCAGTGACCTTCTATTGTGCTGTTGTTCAGCCCAAACTGGTGCTGCCCTTCACATCCTTTCCATCCTTTCTGGGGAGGTCCAGGGGGAATAAGGAAGAAAACTCCTAAGAACAGACTAGATTTGATGGGAGCAAGGGTTCTGCTCTTCCCTAAGCATTCAAGAAGCTCTCCGAAGCCTTAGCTGTGCTTTTCTGTGGCTAAATGAAGCCATGAGAATGAATTCACAACAGTTTTACTCTGCCAGGCTCTGATCCAGCAGAACTCAAAGCCTGGGGAGTGCAGTGGTGCTTAGGCTTGAGCACATCTGTAATGCCTTGCTGGGAGGGGGCTCAGCACCAAGGCCCCAAGGCAGGATCTGCTCAGGAAGGGGCTCAAAAAATAGGAAAATAATGACCAAACAAAGTTGCCTGAACAGGCAGCCTCCTTGGAAACACAAGGAGCACGTGTGGAGAGCAGGGAGCAAATGGAAGTGGTGGGACAAGGAGCTATTTCAAGCAGCTGATAATATATATCAAGCAAACAAGAGGAAGAAGAAAGACTGTGAAATTTTTGAAGCAGCACTTGAGTGTGTATTTTTCTGCTGCTGGCTGATGTATCACCTCTCTAACTGAATTTATTTTTTCTTTGAGCTGAAAATATACATTATCTTCCAGTCCTTCTTCAGCAAAAAAATCTCAGTAATGAAAACAAACCACACATTTGGCCAACCCTGCCTTAAAATAACATCAAGAACATTTCCAGTGACAAATACTTTCAAGGCAAACAAACTGAAGAGAAATTAAAAAATCTCTGTGGGGCATAAATATGTAATTACACTCACACAGGGAGCATTTTATCAGGTAAACCATCCTACTTTGTTAATTGAAATGCTGCAGCACAAGGTTTTTTGACAAAGGGGTTGAATATGCATGCACATTTCTCACTGCTGCTGTTCCATTTTACTCTCTCCTTCCCCTGTGTGCTCCAGCGATGGGGTAGTGATCACTCCTGTTTTCTTTGTTCCAATATCCTCCTTTCTACCACCTCCACTTAATTCTTGCAGGGAAAGTTTTTCTTTCATTGGTGGCACAGGCTTGTGGGTTTGGTTTGGTTTGCTTTTTTTTATTGTTATTTTTTTTAATTGATTTGAAAAAGAAACCAAACCCCACAAACTAGAAAATCAGTCTTTTTTTTTCTTCAATTAAATTCCCCAGAAACCTCAAGAATTAAATAAAAAAAAATAAAAAAAATAAAAAAATAAAAAAAATAAAAAAAATAAAAAAAAAATAAAAAAAAGAAGAAAAAAGAAAGAAAAAAAAGAGAAAAAAGGCAGAAAGCTAAAAAAGAACTGCAGGAAGTAAGTGCAGATAAAAACAATTTTACCAGGGGGAAGAGACAAGTTATGGGAGACAATGGGAGCAAGGATGAAGTTTGGGACTGAAGAGATTTGAGGGCTGGATACCAAACCTTTGTTCTAGAAGCATTTTTCAGTATTTAGTGGCCATGGGCAACACTCTGAAATATTTACAGCATGGCTGTAAATCCAAGAAGCATGGCTGCTGGCAGGGTATTTAATTGTCTAAATGCAAGCAGCAATGCCAGCTGTGGTCCTGCTCACCCATCTGTGGTGGCTCTGCCATGCCAGTTCCCCTGCCCTGAGAAGGAAACAGGACATGTCCTCCTTGGGAAGGACAGGACATATCCTCCTTGGGAAGGACAGGACACGTCCTTGGGAATGAGGGATATGGGGTGGTCCCCTGCACAGACCAACTGCTAATGCCAGCTCAGCGGTGGTGACCAACTGTGACAACACCTAGGCCTAATTTGGTCTTTTTCTTGCATTTTCTCTCCCTCTAATGCAGCACAGAAGCTGCTCCACTTGCACAGCCTTTAGCCACCGTGATATGGGGAAACTCAGAAAGGTTTCAATGCTTTTCTTAATGAGTTTTGTAAGTCCCATAGTCCCCTTTTACCCCACCCCCTTCTCTAACTTTTCTGCATATATCCCTCTCTTTCACAGTCTTCTTTAGAATATCCCACAAGTATTATCGTGATTCCATTTCCACTTCTTTTTCCAGGCTTTGCTGTTTGTTGTGAGCAAAAGAAGATTGATCTGAGCAATAGAAGAGCTGATGTTGCCAGAGAAGGAACCATTTACCATACCATGCACCCCTCTAGGTAAGTCATGTCAAAAGCATGTAGGTATGTAATGCCCTGGAAATCATTCTAAAATGGCCAAAATAAGTGTGAGCAATCACTTGGTCTGTCTTGGCTACCTTCATCTGGCTTCACAACATGATAAAAACAGGGTGTCCTCTGACAGGAGGGATAGGATTGAGTAGCCAAGGAATGTGAGTTATTTAGAAATGTAACTACTGTGGTTAAAGACCAAGAAGTTGCCAGGACTCAAAGGAGATGATCTTTTCTTGTAACCTTGCTACACAACACAACCCTTCCTCATTTAAGTGGATTTGAGTCTAAGACATGCTAGGATAAAGGCTGAGGAACCTTCATCTGACCAGACCTTTATTCCACATCTCAGGTGAGTTGTGACTTGGCTGTGACACAAGTCAGCCCCACAGATCCTGTTCCCTGAATGGTTTTAACTGAGGACTCAGCCAGTGGCACAGCTGCACCCTGTGATGCCTTGCAAAGGGGATCAGGTTGAGGGAAGGAAGACTTGCACCCAATTCTTACACCAAAATGGAGTCAGAGATGCAGCTGGAACCTTTTTCTGAACCTCAAAGGTGGAAACATCTTTGGGTTGCACAGTTTGTGCTAAGCTATAGTGTTGGATGTAGGAAGGGACCCGAGCTAAGCTCCACCTTTGTTATTCTAATATCATATCATATCATATCATATCATATCATATATATCAATATAATCAGGTGTCCCTGCCCATGGCACAGGAACCAGATGATCTTCAAGGTCCCTTCCAGCCCAAAGCATTCTGTGATTCTACGACAGTATTGCAGGCTGTAAAAACCAGGTTATTTTATGCAGGGACTTATCAGGTACAGAACAAGATAATTGTGCCATGCCCCCCCCCCAAAAAAAAAAAAAGCCCCCCCCCCCTTCCCCTCCCCAAGGAGCTGAGAACCTGAGTACAAGAGCAGAATGGAGAGGGGAGGGTTATAAAGAGGTGGAAACAAGGAAGGGACAGTGTTGGCTGACACAGTTGACATCTGTTACCAGTAGTCTGACAGGTGTCAGACCCTTTGGACTTAGCAGAGCACAGAGGAGAGATTTTAGAAAGTATGGTGAGATATGGGAGGCACATGAAGAAAATCCTTCCAGGCAGGAGAGGCATCTTGGAAGGAAGCAGATGTAAAAATGTCATGTGTAGGTGATAAAGCAAGAGTCTGTCAAGGCAATACTAATTCTTGATAGAGACAGAGAGGTAGTAGGTTGTGTTTTAAGGGTCTGGGAGGTAAAAAGCATTAACCTGTTCCCAACAGGTAGAAAACACTGAGGAGTGGTGATGGTGGCTTCCTCAACACCAGGTGAGCTCTGTCCTGGCACCAGGCACTGGGAAGGACACTCTCTTCCTATAGAACACACAGGAAGGCATCTGGGTGGATGTGGGAGCAGATAGCTGAGCTGTGAGAAGGACCAGGGCTTTGAACTCTTCTGGAAAGAAGTCCTGACCACCTGGCTGTGTTCTGAGTGTAGTCTCTTCATCATTGCTACAGAAACAGTTCTGTGCTCTACATGAGTATTTAAATATTCCTTCAGATCTGGCAAATTAGCGTGTACAACATGCAAGCATGAGAAGAGACTCCCTGTTTTTTTTCTAGAAAAACCCAGTGTGAGAATCCCACCATTTGCAGGACCTGGATGGGCAGCTGAGTGCCCAGCAGCTGAAATTCAGGGACTGTGAAGACTTATGGTGGAAACTGGAGCACTCAGAGAATTTAATTATCTCAAAAGTTAAGCACCAACCTAGCAGAGCCTTGAATCTAGACATACAAGTCCACGGGGGGTTCAAGGTTTTGGCACACTGGGTATTTTACCCTTGGCCTGTTTCATTGGACAAATGCTTCTTGCAGTAGCATATTTGCCATTGACTCTTCAATGTCCTTGGGTGGTTTGTGCCCCTCCTGAGTCACATTGAGGGGGATGCTTGCCCATCATTTTCTCTTCCCTTTTCTTTGTCTTTTGAGCTGTATGGTGGATGTTTGCTCAATAAACAATGTTTGAAGTCAGTCGTCTCCAGGTATCTGTGTTGACTGAAACCACTGTACTGTGGCAGAGTGCAAACAGAAGAGCTTAGTAGATACTGTTATGGTTCATGTGAAGCCCTCAAACATGGCTGATGAGGATTTCCTTAGTGACAGATCAGCAGAGGCTTGAAGGAGTTTAACACTGCATGATTTTTCTGTTTGCCTACTACTATTTTCCTAAAATAGAAGATTGGCTTACTTGAGTTTATATACAATGCCAATAAAGCACCTCGTATCAATTTGGTTGGGAAGCTGGTTACTGAAGCATGCAACTCTAATTCTTTGCCTGGTATTTATTTCTTGGACATTTCAGTATCCCTCAGAAGATCTGCAGAGCAAAGCAGCCCTTGAGAGAGCCCCAGCAGCCCCTGCTGAATTCCCAGGGATGGGAATGCAGAGGCAAAGGCTTGTTGAAGAGCAATGATGTGACACTGTGGGTTTGTTTGTCATTTAAAAAATAACTTGGGGTAATGCTGGCAATTGGAACACTCATTTCAGCCTCTGGTCTTGCCATGACAACATCAGACAAGTTGGCCAGAAATTTGCAGTGGTTTCAATTGATACCTTCTCCTTGTATTTTGGTAAAAATACTATGCTCTTGCATTTTCTTTTTGAGCTTTTTGTTATTTCTAACGGGTGAATCTGCATCTGCTTCAGTGCCTGCTTTTTCTTCCTTATATTGCTAATTAATAAGTGCAGGCTGGTTTTGCTGAGGGCTGTAACCACTTGCTCCTGCTGGTGGGTAGGGCATTCCAGTAATCCAGAATGTGATGCCAACTAAATGTCTCACCTGCCTGTGGTCCTTTCAAATCCCTCAGTGATTTGGTGCTGAGACCAGAGAAGCATTTCTCAGACTCAGATTTAGTCTGTGGTGCAGTTGTAGCTGGATGAAGTGTTGAAGTGCCAGCTGGACCATGTTATTTCCTAGTGAAGTTGCCCTATCTTTCCTATCTGAAGAATTACAGGAATGCCTCAGAAAATGGAAAATCAGTTTCCCACCATTTTTGGAAATATGGAAATGCCTTCTATAAGATACTGTCTTGCCATTTCAATGAGTTATTTTAGCTTTTTTCTTCTGTTTCGTGTGCATTTGCTACCAAAAGAGGCTACTGAAGTATCTTCTTTTCCACAGGATTTTCACTTTGTCTATTGCCTCTCAACCTCAGATCTTCAGCAAACTGAATTTTTGTCTTCCCATATTTCTCCCTCCATTGAAGAAATCCTTTTCCATTGCTCTTTACACTCAGATAAACATTTTAGTTGGACTCCTTTGCCTGTGCAAAACCTAGAGTCTCTCTGTGAGGATGATTCATGTGATGTGTCTGGGCAAAGAAGAGTCCTTGCTTGGCTGTCTCTAAAAGGACTTGCCTGCCTGAGCTCTGCAATTATCTGATTTTGATTGGCTTTTGATTTGGGAAGGTATTATATAATATACTTAAACAAAAACCACAGAGGTGTTGTCAATACATAGGTTAAAAATTGCAAACAAAATGATCAATGACTGAGATGCTTCTGAGCTCATGCAGGCAAAGTCACATTTACTTTCCCATGTGCCTAATGTGAAACATACCAGAAAGTCCATCATTAGGAAATTAGAAGGATCCAAAGCTGATATTACAACAAGACACTTGTGTGGCTCTGGAGGTTGCAAACCATGCTTTCTGTGTCGAGCTGTATGTTGCATTTATGCTGATTTAATCATTCATTAAACGTTAGTAAGAGGCCAATTATGCTGTTCAAGAATAAGATGTTTTACGAGAAAATGACAAAAAGATACATGTAATCATCGAAATGCCAGTTTACAATCAGATAGGATGGGAAATAATCCCTTTAGCAAGCTTAAGCTTTTACATATTAATGGCAACATTGGGGAAAGTGGAAAGAGGGCTTTAACAGCCTTGAGGCCTTCTGGCCCTGATCAGAAAGTGAGTGTTTACTCTCTGGACAAAGATTTAATGCACTGTTTTATTCTGTAGCAGAGATACCCTGAGATGTGCTCTTTAATTGCCCTAGCTGTCCTTCAGCATGGGGGTGTCTACATGGAGAGACATAAACACAGGCAAAAGAGTGGCTGTAATTATTATTCTGACTCTTCAGAGAGGTGAGCTATTCTGGGGAGGGAGGAAAATAAGGATCCAGTGTGGGACACTTCCATACTTTATATTTCTGAAGGCCCTTGTCAACCTCTTTGTGTAAAAGGGAGGGACATGGAGGAAGGATGTAGCAGTGAAATCCTACTTGTGAAATCCTGGCTGCTCTAGAAGCAGGAAGGACAGGAACTTCTTTTCCACCTCACTTCCAACACCAGACTTAGGGATGGCATGCAAAACTCTTGGGTCATAGGTGTGAAACAAACCACCAGGAATGGTTCTTCACACCCTGTGCTATGAGCTCCTTGCTGCAGGATCTGGTGGATGTGCTGAGTCTGCCTGTGTTCAAAAAGCAAGCAAACCAATTCATGGAAAGAAAGGTTGTTTGGGAGCTATTAAGCTGCAAATTTTTGCACACTGGGAAAATGTGCTATGGAAACATCAGCCTGGTGTGTAAAGCTGCTTTTAGCCATTTGCTTCTGTGGCTAGTGAAGGCAGAATGATGAGCAAAAGAGACCTTTCAGCTGAACCAGCACGGTTGTTTTTATGTTTTCTCGTGTGTGTGTGTGTATACATCAGTAAAAGATATTAAAAAAAAAAAAAAAAAATCTTTTTGTGACCCTGCACAGATTCCCATGAGAAAATCCTTCAGCATTGTTTCTGGCACACGTACCAGAGACCTACAGAAGGTAACATTCAGCAAGCCATGGGCTACTTTGCTGAAAGAACTGGGACTTCTTTGATATGAGACCAGAAGAGTCTGCACAAGACAAAAAAACCTACAGAGGTAAGCCACAAAAGGAGAAAACAAGACAAATGTTAATTTTAATGCTCTCTCATGAACTCTACTCCAAAGGTACTCCTCTTTGAGTCTCTCTGGTAGTTTCTGTGTCTAAAAGTCTCACAGTTCCCACGTTTCCTCTGGGATGTGAGCTCTCCATTTTCTCTAAGCACATTTGGACTGCAGGTTGAGCAGAGCTGGGCAAAGAAAATCCATTGTGATCTGAGCAAATGCTCAATCCTTATGAAAAAGCAAGGATGTGAAGCTCAAAGGTGGTTTCCCATCCAAGTGGGGACTTGTTTGCAATGAAGAAAATGAAGGTGGGACCGAGAACAGGAAAAAGAGGGAAAACCCAGGTGAGCAGAAGGTCAGCTCCAGATAAACTTTACCAGAGAATCTCTCCAGCTTCCCAGGGCCACTCCAAGCCTTGATGTTCTCCCACTGCTTTTACTGACTTGTACATCTGGCTGCCCAAACACACAGCTCCCTTTTTTTTTTTCCCAAATCCAGTTGGTCAGCTGTCCCCGTTGCCATGCCTGCCTCTGGGCAACGGACCCGAGTGATGCTGTCGAGAGGGAGAAAAATGTATTCCAGTGATAATATTGAAGGGTTACAGCTGCCAACCACACTGTGTCTGTGGAAACACCTGTTGAGTAGCTGTTGCAGTGGGAAGAGCAAGATGAAGAAAGACAGCTGTAAAAGTGCCAGCAGCAGTAGGAAGCTCTACCAAGACTGCTTTGTGCCAGTTAGAGATGTGCCAAATTATTTGGCTGCATTTCAAATATCTGGGTGTCCACTACATTTGCCAGCTCGTGCTCCCAGGGAATACTTCAGCATTAACACCACCACTGCCACTCTCCTGCTGCTCTGCCACTTTAATTTCAGCCTTTCTGTATTTCTTTTATTTTGACTTCCTTCTAATGCAAAGGAAAGCCCCGTATTGCAGTGCAGAGCCCAAAGTAAGGGCTGGGATCTGCAGCTGGTGGGGAGACAAAGCACCACTGTAAAGGTTTTTGGCAATTGGCTCGTGAGATCTGCTGGGTTATTATTTTGTGTCTCTCCTGTTGTTGTGGCTTTGGGTTTTTTTTTTCCCAGAGAATAATAATTTTATCTTTTACAAACAGTGAGCTGACCTCCACACTTCTGCCTGTCCATCTAGAAATCCTTGGAACTGCAGAGCTCAGTCTTGGGAAATTTACAATGGGAACAAAGCTGAAATTGGAAAGTTCAGGTGGGCTAGATGGGTGGTAAGGTAGAAATACAGTGGCAGAATGCCATAGGGAAATATTTCTAAATGCTTTGCACCTATTCTGAAGGACTTCCATGCCATCCATAGCATTTGCAATGCTTGATGAGGAATGAGAGAGCTCCCAGCTGTGAGGAGAATTTCTCTTTCCAAAGACAGAGTTTGATGAATTAAAAGTGCTCTTTATACAAACAAGGAGTGGAGAGAAGATGGATTTGTAGGGTAAGGAGAATCTGGTTTAGAAAATCTTCTTTCTAAAGTGTCCAAAGGGTGTGGGTTCATGCCCTCCCAGTTCTTCTTGACTTTCCTTTAAGCCTGTCTGCATCACCAAAGTCCTGCAAAAAGGCCACAGGGCAAATCCATCACTTGTCCACCATAAGACCTAAAGGTAGGCCCAAAGTTAAGCTTGTCTTTTTAAAGAGTTTTGAAAGCTTAAACGAGCAACTCAATCTCAAAGAATTAAATTGTTGATCCAGTAATTCCCGTAACTCTCCCAGCGTTTTTCTCACTTTGCCCCAGTGAATCTCAGCCAGGCCAAGAGACACCTGAACTGCAGGGCACTGCTCTGCCTCTGCCATGGCTGCAGTTTCATTGCCTTTCTGTCAGACACAGTTGTCTCTTGTCATGATTTTTGAAAATTCCCAAATCCCAAGAATGATCAAAAACTCCCCCAGACCAAGGAGTTAGTACTGTTCTCAGGGAGGTTTTTTTTTCCTAAGAAGGTTTTTCTGTTAGGCATTAATGGGGAAAATTACTCTTCTTCTGTCTGTGCATATTTTGTGAGTTATCTTTATCCATGACAGTTGATTAATCCTGGAGGTAATATTTCTCTACAAGGTATCATTGCTTTGCTGGTTGCAGACAGAGGTAGAAAGGTCTGAGCTCCAAAAAACTGGATTTTAGTGTCCTACCTATTTTGTGTGCCTTCCCCCACCATGTGATAAGCCTTCTGGGGCAGAGATTCCCTCCTGTTGTTTATTTTTTAGCAAAAAAAGGTTCCTTTGTAAGTTGGGGTGTCTAGGCCTGACCGTAATGCACAAAAAAAAAAACTTTCATGTGCCTTCCCTCACAACAGGATGCTTTATTTATTATAAATAAAGTCTCATTTATTAAAGAAACACAAAATTGGTGTTTTTTGAGCAGGCAGGAGAAAACATCACACTGTACCAATGGGCAAAAGACCAACTATGTACAGGACAGTTTACTTTTCCCTTTTGACCTAAGTTTCCAAGCAACCTTGGCTCTAACTGCCCTTTTTATTTCCCAAACACCACTCAACCTGTTCATCTTCTGGATTGTTTAGGCCAGGATTAGTATCTTTATGCCTGACTTGTTTTGATTTTACCTGCAGGTGCAGGTCAAAGAGCCAGTGGTCATACCTTGACAGGGCTTGCAAGACTCCTTGGTTGAGCTTTATTCCAAGACAATGGGGCTGTTTCACAGAAATTCCTGCTGCTCCATTCCTGTCTTTCTGCTAACCATTGATGGAAGGACAGAGCTGTTTTTCTCTGATCTTTCAAATGTCATGTGGAACAAGGAAGCAACAGCCCCTTGTAGACTCTCTGGCTGGATCTCATAATGAGAAAAGTCTCTGATTGTTGCCTTAGCCATGTCAAACTTCTCTTCAGACAACCAGAAAATTCATGTTTTCTATTCATATTCCAGGCTTTGATGCCAGATTCGTGGGTTATGGTCTGTTCTTCCTGAGAAGACTTTATCTGAGTCAATATTTAGAGAGAATAAGCCTTACTGGCAACATAGTTATGCTTCATTAGAGAGGTTTTTCATTTGCTTCATTTGGAAAATAACGCAGGATGTACCAGAGTCAAACAAACTGGGTAGATTTCCTATTCATGAAACCCTTTCTTCCAAAGAAATAAAGGGCTAATTAGTTGTTCAGAAGCCTTTCTTTTCTTCTGAAGGAAGCAGGGACATACTTCTTTGACCTCACTAGTGCAGGTATGCTTGTTGGGTGGTGACCAACTCCTCCCATTGCTGGTGGTTAGACCCAGAATGACACAGATTGTTGTCCTCTTAATCCTTTAGGGTAACCCACAAAAGTGGTGTTCATTTCTGACCCTTATCTGGTCACAAAGGCCATTCCGAAAAAACGTCCTTTTAGGAGTGATCCATACCTTGGTGTAGTCCCACATTTTCCAGGAGTATAGCTCAGCCTGTCCATAGATTCCTTCTCACCAAAACCATCCTGCTGTAGTGTCAGACTTGGACTAGATGATCTCAAGAGGCCCCTTCCAACTCTGATAACTCTGTGAGAATCCTGTGAAGGGTCCCTTGCCTGACACCTCCCATGTCCCCAGGACTCCTACCTTGTCTTTGGCCTCATGGCACAACCAGGGGGGCAGAGAAGATGGATGGAGGGGCTGAGATTAGTCTACCCAGCTGATCCTTACACAGCTGGGAACGTGCTGAAGGGCACAGCTCAGGGGCACGAATGTGTAGATGTGGAGAGTGTCGGCATGGAAAAGATGGCCTCAAAGCCCCTCTGCCCAGCCAGGTGGCCATGTTACCATAGTAACTGACCATCCCGCTGTCTTTAAGGTATTTCTTTCTCCTCACGACATCCTGGCAAGGTAAAAAAGTGGTTTAGTCTCCACGTTGCACAGAGCAGCCCATGTGGCCCACCCAAGGACAATGAGCCGGTTGTAGCCGAATGCTGCTGCCGTGCCTCCTGCAGCCTGGAGCAGCACAGAAATCATGGCATTTTCCTTCTTTCTTGCACTAAGGAAATAATTTGCAGCTCCTTCTTCATTTTCTGTTACCCTCCAGTGCAGACCAGATTAACTGGGGGATGCTGGGGGGGAAGCTGATGATGGAGGAAGGCCAAGAAGTGTCGGAGTCTGTCCCCTTCTCCAGGGCATGCAAGTGCAGGAGATTTTGCCTGCAGTGGTCATAAAAAAAAAATAAATTTCTTTCATCTCTTTCCTAAGCAAAGGCCAGTGCTGAGCCTAGCAGATTATTCAATAACATCCCATAAAAATATTAAACTTCTGTATTGGAACTAAATTAAAATTGTATTTCTTGATGTGAACAAAGGTACCCAAATCGATTCAGTCTCTCTCTCCTTTTTTTTTTTTTTTTTTTCAAATTTAATATCACACAGAAGAGAGAAATGAAATCTGTATTTAAATGGCTATGGAACATTGTGCATTTAAAGTGCACAGCAAGTCACTCCCTAAAGCACTCCATATGATATGTAAATCTTTTGATCTTTCACAAAATGCATGAGTTCCATAAAGAATAATGAGTACTAGCTTGGGAAGTACAATATTGACTGTCACTGTAGTGCACTTAGCCACAATTATTATTTGCATGGCTTTTGCAACATAACTGGAGGGGAGAATCCTGTGAATATTTTTAATGCATTCTAATAGCTACTAAAAGAGGTTTTATTTCATAATAGATGCATTCTTTCTTTTGGGTCTACATGCATTTTTTTTTTTTTCAATTTATTCATTACATTTTTTACTCTGTGTAAGGAAGCATCTATGGGGAAGAGCATGAGGAAAGAAACAATTGACATCCTGCCCTGCCATTAGCTGCCAGAAAGCAGAGAAACCCAAAATAATGTTTATTTATTCTTTAAGCCAATAAGTTTAACCTGATAAATCATCTCAGGTACGATCTGCCTGAAGGAGCTTGAAGTGATAGTCTCTCCCTTTGCAGTGTTTTTGAGAACCAGAGGAATGCTCTGCAGGATGGAAATGTATGGAGATCCCACAGGATCAGTTTGTCAGTGACCACTGGGGACAGTGGAGCATTTGGCACCAACCCATCATGTTGCCTCTGACTTTCAGCATGGGAAGGGTTTAACTGCACCTGGCTGCTGGGACTTGGGGCTTATTTCCAACACCAGTGATGGGGAGGGAGAAGCTGAGCCATGGCAGCCTGCATGCCAAGACTTTCCCATCTTTCTCCCCAGAATTCCAGGAATGCATCAGCCCAGACCCACCCTGGAGGTGGTGACCTGAAGCCTGTCTTGCAAAAGAAGAGCTTTCTCCCATCTTTCTTGTGGACACCAGCATTCTGCTTCACCCAGGAGATGAGAAGACTGTGAGCTCGTGGTGCAGGAAAAGTGAGGTAGGAAGAAGGGCTACCACAGGCACCACATTAAATAAAGTAAAATTATTAAATCTATTAAACCTTATTACACCTCTGCTTTCCTGCTCCTTTCCTGAAGCTCTCAGTGTCTCTCTGAAGGTTTGTTCCAAGTAGCTCAATGAATTTTTTTCCATGCATTGCAACAAAGTCCAGAAGCTACAGAGTGAGGTTACAGCTGGTTGAGTTGGTAGGGAGGTGGTCACAGATTCACCAAAATTCCTGGACTGTTTGACTACTCAGTGTGCTGCTTTTGCCTGGTTTAGAGGTTTATTTCTTCCTAGGAGTGAGTATGAGCTGTGTTTTGGGTTAGTGCTGGGAAGGGTGTTGATACAGCAGGGATGTTTTCATTACTGCTGAGCAGTGCTTACCCAGAGTCAAAGCCTTTTCTGCTTTTGCAGAAGAAGTTGGGAGGGGACACAGCCAGGACAGTTGACCCCAATGGTCCAGATGGATATCCCATACCATATGGTGTCACACTCATCATATAAAATCTGAGGAATAAAAAGGAAGGGGGAGAGTGGAAGTGACGTATTGGTATTACGCCTGATGCGGTCCTGCTTTCCAGAGATGGCTGGAGACCTTCCTGCTGATGGGAAGGAAAACATCTGAGGGTGCTGAGCCCCTGTGCCAGGGTGCCCAGAGAAGCTGTGGCTGCCCCATCCCTGGCAGTGTCTCAGCCCAGGTTGGATGGGGCTTGGAGCAACCTGGGCTGGTGGGAGGTGTCCCTGCCCATGGCAGGGGGGTGGGAATGGAGGAGCTTTAAGGTCCCGTCCAACCCCAGCTTCCCTATTGCTTCTATGAATTCTTGGTTTTGCTTAGTGTGTGTACTCAGCTTTATCTTTAGCAGTTAAGCTGTCTTTATCTCAACCAGTGAATTTTCTCTTTTACTCTTCCAATTCTCCCCCCATCCCACTGGGGGAGTGAGTGAGCAGCTCTGTGGGGCTCAACTGCCAGCTGGGGCTAAACCATGACACTTGGTTTAACATTAGATATCCTAGATCACACATACCATTGGGATACACTGTTCTTATTTTTTTTCATTACTCCTATCCTTGAAGATTTGACTATTGCTCAGCTAGAAAACTCATGAAACTGATGCAGAGGAGGGTTTAGATCTTGTGAAGTAAGCTAACTCGTTCTATTTTATTTCCTGGTGCTGACCTGCCCTATCTCTTCTACTATAATTCTTACTTTCCCATTTTGGAAAGATCACTCCATGCACTAACCTGTCTTCAGTGATGAGAAAAAGACAAAGGAGTTCGGGTTTTGTGATCATATTTTTTCATATTTTCATATTGATCAATATTTTATCATATTGGAATACGAATGAGATTGTTGATTTTAAAAAAAAAAAAAAAAAAGAAAAAAAAGCATTCCTCTGTAAAACATCTATCAGAAATAAGCTGCACCAGTCACTAAAAATCTACTGAACTTGTTTACCTGGTGAAACTTGTAGTAATTTTTCCATAACATACTGCTATTTATTATGCTCTGGAAAGGCACTATAGTGATTTCAAGAGGAGAAAACTAAGAAAGATTATTCATTTCACATCCTCATGCAATTCTTTTGTAGGTGGCTTTCAACAAAGGGTGATATTGGATTACATTCATTTTGGTTCTTAATAAACTAGTAAATCTCCCATTGTTCTATGTTGTCCAATTATAAAAGCAATGAATATGAGACTAAGCACTTCAAGATAACCATAGCTTTAAAGATAGACAAAAAAGCTTTATAGATTAGGATCAGAATAAAACTGCCATTTTGGTAGCTTTTTGATGAATAATATTTTGAGAATTAAAGCATCCTCTCTTAGGGATGTCAATAAATGTAAGTAGGAACCACAGCAAATCTCAGGAAGAGTTTCTGGATATCTAAGGTACTGAAAAGGAAAGGAAGTAAATCCTTCCTAGAAGTCATTTTCTCACTGTCTGATGAGGTCATCATGAAGGATGTTTCCTGAGGTCTTGGAATTTTGGGATGTGCAGTGGATTCATACCATAAATTTGTCTGTTGGCAGAGAAGCAATGAGATGTGGCTCTCTCCAGTGGACACACAGGATAAATGTCCCATCCAGTTGCTCATCCCTGTTATGTTTTAAAGCACAGTCTGAAGGGAAGGAGCGTGCACCACGGATGTCAGCTTGGTAGAGATGAAAATACATAATGAAGAGATGTAGAAAGGGGTATGTGGACAGATGTAGGGTATGGCCACTTATCTGAGCCCAAGCATTAAGCCATTTTCTTGTCTACGTGAAGGTCCAGAACCCACCTCATCCCCAGGCTTGGGCTAGGATAAATTTTTGCTTCAGGAAACTGCTACAGCCCCAGAGGAAACCTGAATTCTCTCTTTGAATGCAGCCTGGGAGGGGTAGCATGCTTGGCAGATCTGGCAGCAGCATTAGTGGCATAGCTCAAAGGAGAAATGAAGGGTAGAAGATGCTTCCCTGCAGCCATTCCTCTCCTCCCATCCTTACCCTCTCACTTCTTCCCAGGTGTTCAAGCATCTTCCTCACTTCCCAGATGGCTCTTCTGTTTGAGAGTGAGCTGCTGGGTAAAAAAAAAAAGAATTCTTTTGCTCAGGATTCTCAGTCACATCATGGGACTGTGCCTGAAACTGCAATCACACTTTTTGATCAGTTCTGCTGAAACAACCTGTTGTCTTTTATAATAACATTTCCATTGGGAATATTCAGATGCTGAGGCTAAAAAAGAACCATTTCATAGCATACAGACAACTACACATGCAGTGACTTTGCATTTTTATCTCTTTGATTTTCCAGTGGGTGTATTTGCCTGGATTGTTTGTTGTGTTTGCCTGGGGTTTTTTTTTTTCAGACCACATCCATCTGCTTCATAGTTCTTACAAAAGCTACTTTACATGCAATAATTGCCATTAAAAATGTGGAGAGGAAGCTCGTTGCACAAATGCATTGTTTTGCTCCTTTTAAAGAACATGGAAGCTAGAAAACTACATGAAGGTGATTGATGGATGGGTTTATTTAATTATTACTTTCAGATACACATTTTCTGTCTTGCCTATAGCAGGTGCAGGCTGTGACGTGGCATTTGCTCTGGTAATTATGCAGTTTTTTTGTAAATAGCAGAACAAGTCAGGATGAAAGATAGCACTGCCCTCAGGTTGTGGGAAATTATTCAGCTTTCTCTTGACCAAATTTCAAATGATACATTTAAATGATAAGGTTGCTTTGATTCCTGTTGCACCTCCCACCCCCTCTACTCTTCCTTCTGTGACATGAAACTGGGGGAGGGAGTGGAGGATGAATAGGGGCAGTTTGTGATGGATTTTGTTATTGCAGGGATTTAGTTTGGGAACTGAGGGAAGATTTAATCTGGCTCTAGGTACCCTGAGCTACAATACAACATTAAAGGACACAGGGATGTAAGAACCTCCCCATGTCAGGAACTAGGTGGACTTTAAGGTAGAAATAGGTAGACTTTAAAGTCCCTTTCAACCCAAAACATTATGTGATTCTGTGAACTAAAGTGGTCTTCTGGCAAGGCTCCCACTTTTCCTGCCCCATGCCCACAGTCTCTCAGTGCTCAGGTTCCCTCCAATATTCTCCATCCTCTGTTTCATCCTGCTCTTCTTCTGTGTTTGTAGGAGTCTGCACTGAGAGTTCAGACCATTCCCCAGCATCCCTATCCCAGGTTTCTTTCCCTAAGCAAGGGGCAAACAGCAGGTCTTGTACAGGTGGATGGGTGTACTCACATTCTTTAAAAGGAAGACAGACAACAGGGCAAACATCCCCCAGTCACCAGGAGATCCTTCCACAGTGAAATGTCCTTTTTTGTCCTCTGCCTGCAAACTGCTTCCTAAATATTCCCACTTCTTGGGGTCCAAGAGCACAGCCTGTGGCTTCTGGCTCTCAGCTATGTTCAGCATTGGAGCTGGGGCTCCAGAGCCCTACCTGCTGCCTTTCACATGGATTTAAGAGAACAGGAGAGCCACACATAAAGCCTGTTCTTGAAATTTTCTCAGAGCAGCTCCAGATGCAGGTCTTTAGCAGTAGTGTTGAGCAATGGCTTGAGCCATGGGAGGTTGTATAAAATCTCCAGGCAATATTTCCAAACTCAGGCACCTAAAAATTTCCATCAGGGCCAACGCTGTCAAAGCCAGCTAATAATTTTGTGAACTTCTTGTGACTATTCACTGTGATCCATTTCATTATTTCACTTTGAAGTGGCTCAGATGGACCACCAACCACCCTGGGTAGGTCCTAGGTCCAAAGCCACCTCTGTGAGACTTGGTAGTATCTTAGCAGCATCTCCATCCTTGGCTCAGGCTTGTGTGTGCTGCCCAGAGTTTTACCAGATGTGCTGGTGATGTTCTTGCACTTCACTTTGAAATCAATAGGAACTGGTGGTGTCTGGCATCTGTAGAAGACACATCCTTGCTTGGTGCTGATAATAGGTTCTGAAATCAGCACCTTAAGGAGATGTGAGCATCTCTGCTCTCTGTCCAGTGTGCAATGAAATAAGAATAAACCTGACAAAGAAAATCTGTGTTCAGTTTATACAAGAGCTCAGCTGAACACTAGGAAGGTTCAAGGGAAGGTGCAGAGTAGGTATATGAATGGAAAACAGCAGATTGTTACCATGTGTCTATCAAAACTAAAATAAGGTCATTCAAAAATCTTAATATTGTAGAGGGGAGGAATATTATTTTTTTTTTAATTAGGATTAAAAATATTATCTACTTAAAACGTGCCCATGCATATAGTTCTGGCACAGCCTATGGCAACACCTATAATTTTAAAATAAAACTCTTTTTTTCCAATGAGGAAGTAATTTTGAGTGATAACTAATTTAGATAGTGCTAATTATATTGGTTGGAACTTGCAAGGGAGCCAATGGATAAAGAGTTGATTAAAGCAAAGTTACAGAACAACAATAAAAAGCTCTAACTTTGCTCTAGAAGATGTTCTGAGCATTTTAATGTTTGTTCCTGGTGGGTCTCTTGGCTGGTATGGAAAGTGAATGTGTCCATGCACCTGTTTGAAATTAAAAGAGAGGAAAAATAAGAAATTTTGGTCAGTTTAAGAAGAGTGGGTGTATTCTTACCCTGAAATACTGCTTCAGGTGATGGATTACATACATCTCCTGTGTTGTTCCATGGTGGAACATCCTGGGAGAGTGCATTGCTGTGAGGACAGACAAACACAAGTAACAGAAGAAGGAGAAAGCAATAAAAGTGCTTCTCATGCTTTACTGGTGTTCTGCTCCTCTCAACCAGCTTCGTGAAGGGAGTGTTGCTGCATTTTAGGCTATTCTCCTACACTGGGCACAGTGATGTGCCTAAAAACTTGGTATGAGGCACAAAATTCTAGTGTTGAAGTAATGAGGCAATTCTGGTTCAAGTTCAGCATTATTAGTAGTAGTGGTGTTTCTAGGGCTCATATTTTATTTCATGTATTTATATATGTTATATATTTTATTGTCGTTTGTGTAAAAATTATAAATTTATTTAAAATATATTTTATCTAAAATAAAAATATATTATATATTTTATATATATTTTATCACATATTTGCCTAATGTACAATGCATGGCAACCCATGAGCACTTGAGAATTTTGAAATTGTCAAAAGCAGGGATAGATGTTAAAGGAAAGTGAAAAACAAATAAGAAATAGAGATATTTAATATACATCAGCTAGACTGTCTGTAAGCAGCCTGGCCTAAGTTATCCTTTAATAGAGCTGCAACAATAATTAATTTTTCAGTTCAGTAATCAAACTGAAAAACTGTGAGAGAGGAAGGAGAGGAGGTGAGTGGGGTGGGAAGAAACAAGGAGAAATGTTTGGGTCAACCTTAAATAATATTTTCTCATTTTCTCTCACTGAAGCTAAGCAAACACATCTTATATTTTCTTTTGAAGAATGGCCCTAGCTGAGTTTCTGAACAAATCCATCCTTCTAGAAGCAAGATCTGAAGATGCTGCTTAGATGGTGGTGACACAGAACATCTTTATCTTTCTGAAATTTCTCCCTCTCCTTTCCTGGTCATTGTATTTGTTATTAATGTTCAAAGACTTTTTAAAACATAATTTGTTAAAACCTGCTGCTCAGCTTCAACCTGATGCTGCAGCATCATTTTCCAACGTGTCTCAAACTGTGGACCTTGTAAGACATTTTCTGCTGGAAGCAAGACCCCTACTTGAAAGTCTACTAACAGTAAGTTTGCTTTTCCTAATGAACTTTTCAAGGGTGTCCTGAAAGGGTCCTCCACATCCCCAGGAGTACACTGCTCAGGGTGGTGCCTGTACTATGGATAATGCCATGGATGGCCTCAGAAGACCTGGATTTTACTTCATGCCTCTGCCTCCAGTTGCAGCTTTGTCCTATCATCCTCTTCTTCCCTCTTGTAGGAGCCACTTGTTTTTGTTGTACTACAAACAACAAGCCAGACTCCCCCAAAGTATACAGAATCATGAAATTGTTTTGGTTGGAAAAGTCCTTTAAGGTCATCAAGTCCAACCATTAGCCCAGCACTGCCAAGGCCACCACTGCCCCATGTCCCTCAGCACCACATCTCCAGGGCTTTGAAATCCTTCCAAGGGGTTGGTGACTCTACCACTGCCCTGGGCAGCCTGGGCCAGGCCCTGACAACCCTTTTGGGAAAGAAATTGTTCTTAACATCCAATCTAATCCTCCTCTGGCACAACTTGAGGCCATTTCTTCTTGTTCTGTTGCTTGGTACCTTGCAGATATATAGGTGCCTGGCTGATAAACTCATAAAGGTAAATTTATTTGTGGGTCACAGAGACCCTAAAAACCAGAGAGGCTTTAAAAGCATGCAAGCAAAAAGAAGTTGCAATAAGAAAAATCTCTGAAGGGTTATTATCCAATTAGCTCTGATAGCTCTGCTAATATGGCAGCAATTAAAATGTTGTTTGTGAAATAAATAGGAGAAGACCTAAATATTCTTTGGACTTACATATAAATAATGCTTTAATATCTGGTGGAATAATTATAATGAAGCTGTAAGTATTCTCTCATCAGTTGTTTACTGAAATAGCAGTCTGTTTAATCAGTAGCAATGCATTCAAGGTGACTAAATATTAAATATGATTGGCAGCCTACTGCTTGGACTAAAACGATTAAGTAACATGAGAAAGAAAGTGACAGGTGACTTCAGTCCCCTCGAGGAAACATGCCCCAGCCAGGAAATGGGTTGAGACTTCTAATAATATTGGTAACAAATAAGTGCTGAAATGTTTGCTTGCAGCAGTCAGTCTGGAAAGGAATGCAAATCCTGTTATGCATCTTTTTCATCTTGCTGAGGTTGCAGTGGTAGCACTCACCAGCTCCAAGGTACCATGCATTTTAACTCTCCTGCAGAGACATCCACTTGCTGGAGATGTGTCAGAGTGCCATGCCAGCAAAGCCACCCCAACCCTCAGCTCTGAATCAAATATTCAGTTTAATATCTTTATTGATGATTTAGATGAGGGGATTGAGTCCATCATCAGTAAATATGCAGATGACACTAAGCTGGGGGGAAGTGTGGATCAGCTGGAAGGCAGGAGGGCTCTGCAGAGGGACCTGGACAGACTGGAGATTTGGGCTGATTCCAAGGGGATGAGGTTCAACACGGCCAAGTGCCGGGTCCTGCACTTTGGCCACAACAACCCCATGGGGAGCTCCAGGCTGGGCACAGAGTGGCTGGAGAGCAGCCAGACAGAGAGGGACCTGGGGGTTTGGATTGAAGGAAGCTGAACATGAGCCAGCAGTGTGCCCAGGTGGCCAAGAAGGCCAATGGCATCCTGGCCTGGATCAGGAACAGCGTGGCCAGCAGGTCCAAGGAGGTGATTCTGCCCCTGAACTCAGCCCTGGTGAGGCCACACCTCGAGTCCTGTGTCCAGTTCTGGGCCCCTCAGGACTGGAAGGAGATTGAGGTGCTGGAGCAGGTCCAAAGGAGGGCAACCAGGCTGGTGAAGGGACTGGAGCACAGATCCTATGAGGAGAGGCTGAGGGAGCTGGGGCTGTTCAGCCTGGAGAAGAGGAGGCTCAGGGGAGACCTCATCACTCTCTACAACTCCCTGAAAGGAGGTTGGAGCCAGGGGGGGATTGGTCTCTTTTCCCAGGCAACTACCAGCAAGACAGGAGGGCATGGTCTCAAGTTGTGCCAGGGGAGGTTTAGGTTGGATATTAGAAAGAATTTCTTTACAGAGAGGGTGATCAGACATTGGAATGGGCTGCCCCGGGAAGTAGTGGATTCTCTGTCCCTGGAGATATTTAAAAAGAGACTGGATGTGGCACTCAGTGCCATGATCTGGTAACTACAGCGGTAGAGGATCAAGGGTTGGACTTGATGATCTCTGAGGTCCCTTCCAACCCAGCCAGTTCTATGATTCTATGAACTGCAACCCTCCCCGTGCAGAGCAGCCCAGCTGTAGCGGCCTGGTGCACCACTGGTTGGGTGGTCTCTCATGTTCTTGGAGTCTTTACTTGTTAGGTATCCCATTGCTTTGGATTCAGTTGGACAAAGCGAGGTGAGGGATGAATTGAAAATTAATTCCAGGAGCTTCCAAAGGTCAACAGGAATTGGCATTTGCCCCAGGCTCTGATCTGGATGCAGCTCTGGAAAGGGAATGCAGCAAGCAAGGCATTTCCAGCACTCTGTTTCACAGTGATCCTTTTTCCCAACTTCATACCCCTTAAAAACACTTGCTACTGTGGGCAAGTCCATCTTTCTATTTTCAGAGGTCTGAGGTTCCTAAATCCCTGCACTAATGTCAGCTTCCACTCCAGTGTGCACCATATCCCAGTTGTGTGGTAATTGTGCCTGACGCTAACTCAAAGCTCGTGTTCTTACATGTCCTTCCAAATTTTGTAAACACAAACATTTGTGAGATGTCCACACCAGAATACACAATAGTGTCACCTTCCCCTGGGCCACATCCTGATAATCTCACTGGAAGTGGATTTTGCTCCCCTGGCAGGCCCAAATCCAAGCTCTCCTCTTATTGAGCATGACAAATTCTCCCCCTGCTGCTGCTGGCCAGCCCATAATAACTAAGAAAGTGAGGCACAAGTTAGAATAAGAAATTGTCTGGGGGTGTGCAGGATATCCATAACTGGACTAAAATCTTAGTCCAGTCCTTCTGTCTACCATCCCAACATTTTTTTCTAGCTGATCCTTCCAGGTTCTCCTGAACATCTCTTTCTCTGGTACAGGTGTTGAACCTTGGATCTGCTGTGTGGTGTGCTGCTGTCATTCCTGGTGTCTTGCAGCCCAAGAAGAGGTTGGGGAGCTGGGGGGGGATCAGCTACAAGGGCAGGAAGAGAGGCTCATTTCTCTCTCCACGTCCCTAATGGGATCCTAAGTGTAGTATAGACATGAGTGTCAATGCCCTTTTGCACAGAAAATAGAGAACGAATTCCAAACAGTACTGGAGACAGCTGACCCTTTTAGCACAATGCTTAAATATTCTAGTGCCGTGCCAAGGCAGCATGTGCAGAGTAAATATTTTAATCCCTAATTAATCACTTTGGTTAGATTGGTAAAACAGAAGTCTAATGAAAATAATTTGAAATTTCCTTCATGAATAATTGCATTGTTCAGGGGATTCTGGGAAGAGTCAACTGGCTGACCTTCCATTCTTGGGCTGCTCCATTGCTATGAGACTTAATTTGTGTCCTTCAACCCTTTTCAGTCACCGTCACAAGATTAGAAATACCTTTCATGCAGTTTAGCAGCAACTATGCAAAAGGACAGTGCAGTCAGCAGAGAGGTACGAAATTAGCACATGCTTCCCTGCGGTGAAACACATACAGTACAGCACACAGGACAGGGGCAAAGCTTCTTTTCCACTCCGTGTCCCTTTATTATGTCCTGAACATGATGGATTGCATTGTTTATTGAAGTATTCATGGCCATTTTTTAATTAGAGATGTGAGGGCCGCGGGTGCCAGGGCTTTGGGTATTTGCAGGATTGGAAAAGAATTTGCTGCTTGATACGTCCTGGTGACCAGCACCATGGTTGGTCCCGTGGTTCCAGAGGAATTTATTTCCTCCTGCAGATCCTGTCTTTCCGGTGACCTAGTCTTAGGCTCCAATCCTGTCTGGACAGGATGGGGTGGTTTGTAGGACCAGACCTGACCAGTGAGAGCAGATTTGTACCCTCCCTGCCTGCTTTAGCTTGCATGTCTCTGCAGACCAGCTGCAGCTCACTGTGGAGGGATGATTTCAGTGGAAGAAGGTCTGTGGTCCTTCCACAGGCTTTCCCCTTGCTGAAACACCTACAATATACTGTCCCCTATCTCAATATGCTTTTTCTTGTGCATGGTGGCAGCAACAAAGGATTGGGAACAAGTTGTGTTGTGAAGGAAACGGTTTAAAACCACTCCTTAAACTGATAGACCCATGAGTGTCCTTTCTAAGAGGACCCTTTCACCAAGCTGTTTTGGAGCAGACCTGTTGCTGGAAGATTTGGTTGCTGTAGAGCTGGAATTAATGTGTCTATTAGTAGTGGGGTTTCTGTAGAGAAGACATCACAGACACCACAAAACCACCTGGTTTGGTTGTGGCTTTTCTAAAGTTGCTTCTTGTCCAGGTTGGTTTGTTCAGCCTCTGAAGTGGCCACCAAAGCCCCTGGGATTCACCTGAGTGTGCAGGGCAGAGCTTTACAGGGCTTGCAGTGGCAAGGGAGAGGAGGTGGGCCAAGTATTTGGCTGCTCTGGATGTTGCTTATCCATAGCCCTTGGCTTGGACATCTTCTTGCTTGATGCCGACTCCAAATTCTGCTGTGTGCTCCTCAGAGCTTTCAGCTGAGGGCATGATGAAGGGCAGAAGAAGTAGCCCAGTGGCAAGGAGAATGAACAGGAGCATAATTAATAGGAGTAAGGGATTTTGGAGTAAGGGAGGTGAGTATGGGAGGTGTGGGGAGCAACGTTATAAAATGAGGTTCAAAATGGGAATGCAAAGATTTTGCACAGAAGTGGCCATGAAATATTTGGGAGGAGGATTGACAAGGACAAGGTGACTTAGATCCAGATGTGGGTCAGTTGTCTAGAGAAGAAGAGCAGAGGTATGAACATGGGTCAGAGCCTTGCTTCGGGAGACAGAAAGGTGTGGTAAAAACTGATTTCCTGGGCCAGGGAACAGAACACTCTGCTAGAAAGTGTTTTTTTGATTTATCAAGGAAATGATTTTTAAAACAAATTTAAAACTTTTCTTTTAGAGGAAAAATAATCACTGTTCTTCTGCTAGTGGTTTTACCTGGTGAAGCCAAACTTTTTGCAACAATTATCACTTCCTAGCATCTTGCAGTCTCTGCTTTCATTTGTGTTGGTTGTTTTTTTTTTTTTCTCCCACATTCACTATTTTACTTTCCCATTCGTCTGCGCAGTTGTTGCTTATCAGCCATGGAAATTTACAGATATTAAATTAGCTGCAGGAGGGCTCTGATATTGTTCCCTCAATGCTACAGAAACCTATTGAGAACTGAGGGGGAAATTATTAATGAAAACTGAATGAGAAGGCTATAAAGTTCAAACAAAGTGTGTTCCCCATCTCAGAAGATCTGGATGCATGTAAAATTTCAAGAAAATTAGTCATAAAATGGTATATTAGGTTTTGCTTCTTCAGCCAAAAGCGTTGTTGAAATATTTTCATTCAGTGCAAAATATATTGAATGATAACAATAATTAATGTACTGAACCATTTAACAAGGAGATAATAAAGGACATGAAGGGTTTATTATAAAAAAATGTGACCCTCACCACAGGACTTGAACTTTCTGCTTTTGACAATATAAAGCAAAGCCTCTAGGCTTGAAAATGTCTTCTCCAGTTGAGATGAACATCATAAAAGAACGCCGTGAAAATGAACCTTTTGGTTTTATGTGTTGAAAAAAGAGTGTGGGGAAGAAGAATAAATCATGGAGTGTCTCCAGCAATAGGGTAAATATTCAGCAGTTTGGGGTTTTGGGGTGACTATATCTGGAGCAAAAGGGAGAATAAAGCTTCAGATCTTACTCCTCCACTAGGCTGCTGATGCTCAGCACAGTGCAGTCTTTCTAGGTGATTACAAACCAAAGCTAAATAAAACCAAGTCCCACTTGGGAAGGAAACAACAGAGGCTTCTTGCAAGCCAGTGGAGCTTTTGCTTGGGTGGAAGCTGCCAACAGAACTCCAGCACAAATGGCAACAGGAACCTGAAGGACAGAAGTAGAGCCACAGTCTCCAGTGTGCAATAAATCAGCTTTTGTTTTAAACCTGGGACTGGTTTCAGTATCAAGTCATGGTGAATTCTGCATGTTGCCCCTTAAGCAGGACATGAACAGTATGGAAGTTCAAGAGGAAAGAAAAGGAAAATTAGATGTAAAGCAGTTTTCTGCCCAGTGGTAGAATCAGTAGGATCACCCAAGAAGAGTCAGAAGCTTGGAGTCTCTTGAACTTGTTGGGATCAATTGAGATTTGCTCACTCACAGTCAGATTTCCTCCAGGAAACAACAAAAAGCAAAAAAACCCCCAGGAAAATTAATTGAAAAAATAGAAATACTTTGATTCCTCTGCAATGCTCTCATATATTAATATTTTGATAAAAAGCATGTAAGAGAGAAAAGATGAAGCTGAAATCTGCTTTTCAGCCTAGATATTCTAGCTTGTGCCTCTGCTCTATGTTAAGGGAAACCAGTCAGACCCAGAGTTCAGCCAGAATACCTGAACCAAAATGATAATGAATCTAGGAAGCTGAATTCAAATTCAGTGCCCCAAACCCCTTCACTATGTTATGATCAAAGACTCAGAGAATCGTTTCAGTTGGGAAAGAGCTTTAAGATCATCAAGCTCAACCAGTCTGAGGCAGCCAAACCTGCACCCATCCACAAGACAGAACTGAGCATCTACTGAGCAGTCCAGAATATGGGCCCAGCTTTAACAGACGTGGAACTTATTGATGGCAGTGCCCAAAATACAGGGAGAGCCAAGTGCTGCCCTGAAAATCAGAGCAAGTGCCGTTGATAACACTGAAGAGACTGGAACCTCGTCCAGAATATTGACCAGACCACAGAGAGCTACGAAAGCCATCAGAAATCCTGGGTGAAATCCAGACAATATTTTTTTTTTGCAAATTAAGAAGAGAAATACAGTCAGAAACTACAAAGGCAGAGGAAAGCCTGATGCTTTGTGCAGCCTGCCGACTCCAACTTGCTGCTCTGGGTTCCTAGTGAGCCCTTTTAATTGAAAGTGAGAGCGTCCGTCGCAAAAAGGTTGGGAAGTCCTGCTCTAATTGACTCTTTCTGGGGTTAACTGTTGCAAAGAAACCAGTCAGGTCTCAGCACCAGGAACCCGGTCCTTCCCCCATCATTAATTACATTTGGGTTACATTTCTTAATCAGCCCTGCCTGGATCTGTGGGGGAGATGGCTGGCGCTGTGCCAGCACCGCCACTCCGAGGAGATAAAATACACCGCGCCGGGGAGGGGAGGAGGGCAAAGCTCTGCTTGTTAGTTCTTCCCTCTTTTGATGCTGAATTGGTTGGGTTTCCGACACAGACCTTTCCTGTAACTGCTTCTTTCTTTAATGGAGCAGCAGGATTGTTGTCCTTGTGGCTTTTGTTTGGTTCTTTCTTTAATCGACCCTTCCAGTGTTTTGGAGGGCTGTGATTTAAATGAAAGGGGTTCCCCTGAGTGGCTGCCTCTGGGAACTCTTTCCCAGCATGCCAGCAAACCCCAGATCTTGGTGTAGCTGTGAATTAATGCAAAGGTGAGGACAAAGAGGCCCTTGAGACTCCTCCATGTGATTCTATGAAATCCCAGCTATCTGCTCATGGAATTTGCTGTGCAACAACTGGAAGTGGGACTCCATCTGCACCTGTACATTCCATGGAAAATCTGGACCTCCAGAGTAGCACAGATCAGAGACCTAGAAACAAGGGCTTGGGGAGTCCAGGTCCTAGCAAGGTAACAAGAAGGGATCAACGTGTGCCCTGGAGCACAGAGTCATCATGTCCCACCTCACACAGGGCTGCTGCCCTAGAGTTTTCTTTGGGTTCCTCACCCCAATTTTCACCCCTTTGCCCCAGCACATATTTTTTTTCAGCTGAAGACCTACCATTTTGTTCCCTCCAGGGTAAGCAGGGGACCTGCCACCCACTCCATGTAACTCCTAGGGAATCCTCACCAGATACCTAGAGATGGCACTGGTTGGGAGAAAAAGTGTTATACCTTCATGTTGGACTGCTTTTCTGTAAGAGACTTTTAAGATTCACCTGGGCAGGGTGCTGAGCCATCTTGTCTAGGTGGTGCTTTTGCCAAGAAGGGTTGGATCAGGTGATCCTTGAGATGTTTTCTGACCTGGTGTTCTATGATTCTCTTGTAGGCAGAAGGTAAAACCAAGATGTTATCAGAAGTTACTGCAGTCATGCTCCTGGGAAGTGAGGTTTCCTGCAGGGAGATCCTTTTGTGTCCAGGAAAGGTATTTATGTGTAAACTGGGTGACCAACTACTGAACCTGGGAGGATGGCTAGATCCAGGGGTGAGCTTGGCTCCTTGCTTGGATCAAGCAGCTCAAGTCCTCTCTGCTGCCACTTGCCTTGTCAGAGGGAGGATGAAAAGCAAGCGTGGCAAGTGTTTCAGCTTTTTGATCTCTCAGATTATGTTGTCTCACCCTGAGACTGGTCAAGGGGGAGAGGCAGGGTGAACCCAGAACAATCACAGCACATTTACTGTAAGGGATTACATTTTTATTTTTTTTTCCCTCCCTTGGAAATTTCACAACTGACTTTGATTAAGTTCTTCCAGAACCCAGTAAGCACACAAAGCATTAGAGAGGGCAAGGGGACTTGTGCCTGCATCCATTTGCTGGATGGGATTTTTGCAAGTTTTCCTTCATCTAATGAAAATGTTCTTGGCCATTCCCACTGCAAAAGGCTGTAGCCAAGTTCAGGTGAGCTGATGCCCTGTCGTGTGGCCCTAGGATTAGACACTCATGCCAGGGTGGTGGTAACTGGTGGCAGGGTTGGCCTTTCACTACTAATGCCCCTGCAAACCATGTACAAAAGGTATAAAACTAGTGGTGTATATTGCTAAGACCTCCTGTGACATAGCTGTATTATTTCTTTAAATTAATTCCTCAGGTCATTGATGGCATCTCTGGTTCATACTGTCCCTGGCACAGCAGGACCTGCTTTGCTGCCAAAACCCCTGGGGGGGTGGATGGTTTTGCTCTCACTCTTGCTTGTAAAATGTATTATCTGAAACCACCTCTTCCTTGGCCAGATATTTTCTGAGTCGGTCACTCGCTACCCCTGCAAAATAGTGTGTGTTTCACTTGTCTGCAAAGGGGGTTATTAATCAGGGATGTCATGAGCTCTCAATGAAACAAAGTCTTTGGACGTGGAGACCCAGAAAAATGGACACAGTGTACTCGCAAAATGTTCTTAGGAGCACATGTGAATTTCTTTGCACTCAAATTAAGCAGGATTAAAGCAGCTAAACTGTTGTTGCTCAGTTCTCTTGGATCATGTGACAAAGCCTGAATCGCTTTTAGTCACTGGTATAGGCCTAAGTCAGTCCCTTGATCTCCAAATTAATTTTTGAATTGAATGATTGTGTGGGTTTGGGGGTTTTTTTGTTGGTGGTTTTTGGTTTTTTTTTTTGTCCTAATTGAGTCTTCAAGTGAAAAATGCTTAGCAAACAGATGGAAAACTGAGGACAAAAGGCTCTATTATGTAATTAAAGAAGGGAGAGTTCACTACAACAGTTTGAAATTAGTACTGGGAGGCTCTGTTTATTCTTTCCTTCATAAAATCCCAAACAGTAAGTGACACACACTGTTTTGCACAGCTTGGTGGAAAACCATGAAAAATGAAGAAGCTGTAACTTCTGGCAGCTCTTGTAATGCATAGTACAAAGCATATAAGTAATTTATTGATCTACTCCTTTTTTAATTTTATTGATATGGCAGAAATAAGAGTTTTTCCAGGAAGAAAGTTTCAGGTGATGGCAGAGCGAAGCTCAAAGGTAGCTCCTGTATGAAACCCCCAAAATGCCCCTTAGGAAATGTTTCAAGTTTTGTGGGACCCTTAGGGCACCCTGGGGTTTTCTTGTCATCCCTGAACACTGGGAAGTAACTCTCTACAGCTCTGGCTGCAAGATACTGAGCTTTAAAACTGTACTGAGCAGATCTATACAAGGTCTGGATGCTGGGGTGAGAGGCACAGCATTGCATCCCAAAATTCATACTTTCTGTAGCCAACTGAAGGGTGGCAAAACGTGAAGGTTCTGCAGGTGGCTGGGACAATGAAGAGAGGTGCCCCAGGGCTTGGGGCTTACAGAGACTGGCACACCTCCTTTGTGATAGTAAATTAACTTCTGAGGAATTTCTTGTCTGCTTCGTGCAGCCACTAAGAGTTGGGTCCCATTCCCATGTGCCTCTTGCTGTTGTTATAAGTTTGGAATGTTTATTTGTGTTCTTTTTCTTTTACCCTTGATATAGTGAAGGAAAGTACCTCAGACTACTGTATTGCCTCTACAGTTTTCTTTCTGGTGGGTTTTTGCCTTCCAAAATATCAAGTTTGACTTAATGGAAGAGTCAGTCCTGGACCACCTGAGCCAGCACTGAGCTGGAATGAGAAGGGAAATAGATGGAGCTGCTTCAAGTTGCTCTCTTTCATTCTCAGATGCACAGCTAATTAATATCCCTCTCTGCTAATGAGCAGGAGTAAATGAGGTTTATTGATAACCACTGAGGTCCAATTAGAAATCCAGGTTAAAAAGGGCCACCATTTAGCCAGGTGACTGCTTCACACACAGCTAGTAGGTGACATTGCTCTTTGCCCAAGAAATCCCTGTTGTTGCTTACAGTAGTTTAGCACAAAGCTCATTGCTGTAGTTTTGCTTGTACCAATTATTGTTTAACAGTTACAGCATTTAACATTTGCTAGTTATTTGTCTCCTATTGTACTGACAACTGAATATTTCTAAAGCTGTCCCAAGTTACAGCTATTGCTTAATATCATAAAAAAGAGAGAAAATTCCCCAATTAATTTTCTTCCATCATTATGGCAAGGCCATCAGCTCTGTTGAGGTGCACAGCACCAACAAGAAAGCAAAGAGTTGCCTTGCTAGACCTTGGCACTTTGTTCTGTGTGCTGCTTTCACATTTCATGGGAGTTTTGTGGTAGGATGGAGCTTAGACAGATGCCATCATTTGTGTGGGGCTTTTCCATGGCCCTGCATGGTTTGGTCCTCTCTGTGTGACCTGTGGAGCTCTTATGTTCACCTGAGGCATTGGATTGCTCAGAAACACCATGTAGAAGAGTTTGACTCTGCTTATATCCTGGCATAAGCTGTTGAAGAATAATAGAGAGGATCTGGCTAAGTGTGTCTCTACTTGTGTGAAGGGAATTTTCTTCTGTGAAGCACCTAGAAAATACTTGAGGCTTACCAAGCTCCACAGAAACTTGCATGGTATCAAATCCCTGTGCTGACCCTCATGCCAATGCTGGTGTTTAGCTCACATTGGGATCTTGTCCTCTTCCTGTTGGACTAAAGGATTAAATGCTGTGTATGGAGAGGGAGCAGAAGAATTTGGGCTATAGACTCTGAGGGAGGAAAAAATGGGGGAGAAAAGTAATTGCAAACAGAGCAAGTTGCTGCAACTTCTTTCCTGGGGTGAAGATGTGGTGCTGAGTTCACAGAATCATTTAGGATGGAAAAGATCCATAAGACCATTGAGTCCAACCCTTAAGCTAACACTGCTAAGTCCACCACTCAGCCATGTTCTTGCATGTCTGCAGGTCTCTTAAACACCTCCAGGAATGGTGACTCAATCATTTCAGTAATTCCTGAAGTGTTCTGGAAAATCACTGAAAATGGGATTTCATCAGGATAAGAAACACTTGTTGGATCTAACTCTTCAAGAGGACATTTCCCCAAGCCCAGGGTTATTAGTGGTACTTGTGGTTGGTCTGCATCACACTGCAGCCAGGCACTGGGAGGACCCCCAGGATGCTTCCCACAGTGGATACCCCCCCTCACAGCAGGGCTGAGGACATGGGACCTCGTTGGCTTAGCAATGCTAGGGATAAAAGATGACACTCAGTAGAGCTGAACCCCAAAACCAGCTCTGCTCCCTCCCCAGGCTGCTACCAGCACACCCCCACAGGTCTTGAAATGGGAATCAATAAATCATCTTCCCTTCCTTTTTGTGATTTTCCTGAATGAGAAGTCTGGGGAAGGCTTATTCTTATTTTGGCTGAAATAACAGCACACAGATCAGGGAGGACCAGGTCTAACCTTTCAGCAGAGTTCAGGCTCTGCCACGTCAGCAATTGTTTCTTGCCACCACAGTGTAAAACCCTTTTCCCTTTCACTTCACATTATTTCTCCCCGCAGAAGGCTTTCAGTGCAGATAATGCACACCAAGGTACAATACCACCAGTTGTCTGAGAAAAGAAGCCCATTTTCTTCTAGTGGGTGGTAGGTAAGAATTACTAATCCAATCTGCTTGAGTTAACGCAAAACAAGGATTAGGGTAAAGTTCCCGAATATGTTAATCTTCCTTTATAGAAGTAAACTTTAGCACTGCTATCAACCCCGTGGTTTATAGTTCATGGGAACAATGAACCAATTAAACTGGAGCAGAAAAAAAAAACCTTGCACAAGTTTTCTGATTGTTACCTAATACTTTGAATTCCTTTGATTCTTAATTATTCGTCACTGTGCCATAGACAGAGGAAATAAAACATTGTTTATTATTCATTAGGCTGTGTCTAAACATATCCATAATTAACTGCATCTTATTGTAGTTTTTCTTTTCATCTCCCCCTCTGTGAAAGTGGGTATTAAATGATACGTAAGGTCCTGGATAACTGATATAATTGTTGGCAGAGGAAGCTGACAGCTTAGGGGAATGGTTGTGCCTATTCATAGTCAGCTAGTTGTGAAAAAAAAAAGAAAAAAAAAATGGAAAGGGTCATTCAGAAGCATTTTTGTAGGTATTGGGAAAGAAAGATCACTTTGTTTCATTGTCGTAAATGAACACTCAATGACAAAATGTCCTCTGGCTGTAAAGCCTATTCAGAACAGCCTTCAAGTCTGTTTTAGCTGTACTGATATCCAAAATATTCCTATTGGGTGATATTCACAGCTCTTCTTTACAGCAATCCACAGCACTCGCAAAATTTCTACTGTGTGTTCTGGATTTTCTTCTGCCTTTTAAATTTCTGACTGGGGAGGAGAGCAAAAGGAGGATAATTGGACTTACCGTATCAGGCAGAAATGTCAAGGATTTACTTCTAAATGCTGAAGGGTCTATTCTCCTGTCAATACCCACACGTGGGTTGTTGGCACATCAGTTAGAGAGGTGTGGTCCTAAAGCAAAGGTTACACTGTAGGATTTCAGCAGCTTCTCTGCTGAGGAGGTCAGAAAAGCCAGTTAGATTTTAGAGTAAGCATGCAGATGTTACACCTAACCTGACTTTGACCCTGGCAGTAAGTGCAAGCAGAGAGCCAGGGTTGAATCTGCAGTGTCAGCATCTACCCCTGCTTGTTATTGATCGAATCCCATTGGAATCAAAAGGAAAACCTCTTTCTGGGAGGCTCTGATGTCACCATCCCTTCTGAAAACCTCAGTGATTAGCAATGATTTAAGTGTACCTGAAAAAGAAGTACAATAACCCTCTACCAAATCCATCTTTGTGTACAATTTCATAGCCAAAGTTTCAATGCAATGGGATCTATAAAAAAATAAAAATAAAAGTGGAAGGAAGCATGTCAGGAACCAGGCACAGTGAATATTGCAATCCAAGCTCCAGTTCAGTTTAGTAAGTCACACTTACAATGTTCTCAGTTAAAAGACTCAGGGAATAAAAAAAAATGTTCAGGAAATACAGCAGAGTGTAACAGGTCACTGGGCAGAGTACAGTCATCTACAGCAGAGTACTTGTGAATCACAGACTGGTTTCAGTTGGAAGGGATCTTAAAAACCCTAAAAACCATCCAGTTCCATCCCCCGGCATGGGCAGGCACAAATCCCACTAGAAGAGGTTACTCCAAGCCCCATCCAACCTGGCCTTGAACCTTTCCAGGAATGGAAGCCACAGCTACTCTGGGAAGCATGGACCAGGGTCTCACCACCCACATAGTGAAAAATTTCTTCCTAAAGTCTAATCTAAATCTTCTCGGTTCCAGTTTAAAGCCACCCCCACTTGTCCCATCACTACATGCCTTTGTGAAACATCCATCTCCAGCATTCAAAGGGCTCATCTTACCTACCTAGACAGGCTGGAGAGTTGGGTGGGGAGAAATTTAGTGAAATACAAGGGCAGATGTAGAGTCTTGCATCTGGGAAAGAACAATCCCAAGTACCAGTATAGGCTGGGGACTCATCTGTTAGAGAGCACAGGAGGAAGGGACCTAAGGGTCCTAGTGGGCAGAAGGATGACCATGAGCCAGCAATGTGCCCTTGTGTCAAAGAAGGCCAGTGGCATCCTGGGGTGTTTTAGAAGGGGGTGGTTAGTAGGTTGACAGAGGTTCTCCTCCCTCTCTACTCTGCCCTGGTGAGGCCACACCTGGAATATTGTGTCCAGTTTTGGGCCCCTCAGTTCAAGGAGGACAGGGAACTGCTTGAGAGACTCCAGCACAGAGCCACCAACATGATGAAGGGAGTGGAACATTCCCCTGATGAGGAAAGGCTGAGGGAGCTGGGGCTCTGCAGCTTAGAGAAGAGGAGACTGAGAGGCACCTCATTACTGTGTGTAAATATGTAAAGGGTGAGTGCCAGGAGGATGGAGCCAGGCTCTTCTCAGTGGTGACCAATGATTGGACTAGGGGTGGTGGGTGCAAGCTGGAGCATAGGAGGCTCTGTGTAAACATAAGAAAAAGCTTTTTCACTGTGAGGGTAACAGAGCACTGGCAGAGGCTGCCCAGTGGGGTTGTGGAGTCTGCCAGGCAAAACCTACAAAAAACAAAGAATGAAGTTGGAGGACCTTTTCTTTTTAGATCATCATCGGTGCCATCAGTGTGGTGTGGGGAACTGCAATGTCCAGTGCATCGTCACCTCTCAGCACAGATCAGAAGGGACTCCCTCCCCAGATTTAGTCAGAACTAAAGTGTACCTAAGTCTCCAGCACAACCAGGACATCTCACCCAGCTTTGAGTTCACTTGCTCTTCTCCCAGCAGCTCAGAGAAGCACTTGGCTGTGGGGCTGCAGGTTAAGTGCAGTCTGTCTATGGGCCAGAGACACAGAGGTGTAAACTGGGAGCACTCCCAAGACACCATGTTACATTTTCTGGAGCTCTGCCCCACTCCATCAGGATCTGCCACAGTGGGGCCCCATCCCACCAGCTCCAGAGCAGCCCCGCAGCCTCCTGGAGCCAGTGGTAACAGATGGCACTCAGCACTTGGCAGCATTAGACCTCAAATCCCAGGTCCTTTTTTTTTTTTGTCCTTTTTTTTTCTGTTTGTTTGTTTGTTTTGTTGTCTAACCACTAAAAATCCTTTTGCATTCCTGAGTGTTGAGGCAGCAGCAAAAACCAAGTGGAGGGAGACTCAGGGGGCAAACCCAGCTGCTGTAAGAAATTTTCAAAAGTAACAAGTTCTCTTTGCGAGTTCCCCCCGGTGTAGAGCAGAAATTGTCCAAGTTTGAGGCTGGGGGACTTTTTTTCCAAGCCTGTGTCCCTGCTGTGGCATATAACAAACAGACAAAACCCCTCTCTGTAACCTCTGCTGGCTGTGACATTTGTTGGTGTCTGTGGATCTGATTCACGGCGCTTTGTGCATGGCTGGGACGGTGTAAACGTATTGTGGTGGGAGACTGGAGAGGGCAGAGGATCACTCGCTTGAAAACATGACCTTTTAATTTAAACAAAAGACTTGAAAAAATGAAAGTGGGTCTTAAATGCAGTTTAATCAGTCAGGCGAAAGATGTCTAATGAAGCTGCCAGACAGATTTGTAGCCAGACTGTCACTTTACCCATCATGTTTACAGCCTCCAGTGGTGAGATTAGGAGTGGGTGAAGGCAGAGCCTATCCAAATTTCCCTGCTCTGCTCCTCTACCAAGTCTGTTAAGTTTTGACAATTTGACAAATTATTTTACTGTGTTGTCTCTAGAAGTGGAGGAGCTGAGGGTGCTGCTTCCACCTTTGATCCCAGCTGAATGTCACCTGATGCAGGGACGTGAGACCCAAAGGGATGCTGCGATGCTACAAAATTGAGGTAAACCCTTTTACACTTTCTGCTTTATGCTATTTTCCTCCAAAGAGATCAGCTCTAAGACCCCTAAGTCTTGACTAAAAACAGCTGAAAAGTTTCAGAGTGGTTTTTGAACATAGATTCCCTCTGCTGTAAATCAGTGGGCTTCTTTTTTTTTTTTTTTTTTTTCTTACCAGAATTTCTATTTCTTACTTCAAACTGCAGTTATAAACACAAGCAGTTGCAAAGCCTCTAAGCAGTATGCCAACAACTCTAAGCAGTTGTTGCTATATCAGAAAAACCCTACGCCAAGAAAGGATGGGTTTCAAAGAGAAGCAACTTAAGAAACCTTCCCCAGGTTAAAATTCCCATCTATGTGGCCATCGAGGTGATGATCACAGGTTTCTCACCAGTAGCAAATTGTTTCTCTTTTATGTTTGTGGATTTACACTAGGGATTTAGTTTGGAGGGAATATTTGCTACTTAAGAAGTTGGACGTGGCCACTTGTAGGAACTCAGCCTTGTGTGTATCCCCAGGCTGTGCAGAGCTCAGACCTGTAGCTCCCCACGTGTCCAGGTCAATGAAGTTAGACTGGAAAGGAAGGAATTGCCTCTAGAAGATGAGAGAAGATCCATTTTCCATGCTAGCTGTTTCCTGGGTCACTTTGCCAAGAATTGAAAAAACACTCACTGTTTTCTGTCTTTTTACCTTTTTTTCATTTTTCCTCTTTTTTTGCTCTTTTTTGGTTTTGTTAAGAGAACATCAAAGTTTTCAGTCCCTGCTTTCTCACCATAATCCTGCAAATCCTCAACGTGTGTCTCTCAGTCCTTTCATGCCAAAAGCACAAGTGCGTGTGTCGTGGCATTTTAGAAGTTGCAGACAGATTCTACATTTGCATACACAGTGTGTCACTAAAAGAGCCAAACCAGGGAAAGTACTTCAAACTTAAATATTTTATTTTTTTTCCTCCGGCACTTTAAAGCCGATTATTATTTTTAAAAAGACATACATGTGATGTATGTCTAATTTTGCTTCAGTGGAACAAGACAACTGGACGGAAATGACTTTTCTAGTTGGTTTTTTTTTCCCCTCTCCCTTTCCCTAACCATTTTTTTTTTTCAAAGCTTCATGCTTAGCAAAAAACCCCTCTGTAATTGTCTTGTCATGATTATAGTTTTTCCCATTCACTGCCGCTTTACATGGAAGCCCCAGGAAAAGAATTCTTAAAAATTAAATTTCATGCCTGCATGTGTTTCTGTGATCTGCAGTGTCTATGATCTCCAAGTGGAAAAACTTCTCTAAAAATAAATGGATTACCCTTGCTCCGACGCCGTCTGATGTCTCCGGAGCAGATACCGCCGCTCGCCTGTGATCTCTCGCCCACCGCAATCGGGGTGACAGGCGTTGAGGAGAGGGGATGGTGGTGGCACCTTCCACCCCTCACCTCCTGTTTCAGCACGGGTTGAGGGGAGCAGGGTTGCCCCACTTGGGGTCTGCACACCAACCCACTGGAGGACAAAGGTTTGACCTTTCTCAAACGGCGTCGTTGCTCGGTTCCTTGGGAGAACCCGCAGCTTTCCACCTCAAAGGCTCTTCTCAAGTTTATTTTCCTCGTTGCCCTTCTCCATGCATTTTTTTTTTTTTTTTCCAAGGAGTTTGGGTGGGTTGAGGGGGCAGGTTTGCACAATGCCTGCACTGATTCTGCCTAGGATGTGCTTGTGGGATGGTGGGTGCAGAGCATCCTCTGAACCAGTCCTCACCACCAGAAAGGCTCCCATGGAGGCTGAGGACTGGGAACTGCCCCCTTGGGTTATAAGATTATCTTTTATCTGCAGCATCCAGCCCTGGGCTGGGGCCTGCAGGTGGTATTGCTGCACAAAAAACAAATCCCAGTGGAGTCCAGGGATCCATCCAATCTCAAGATTATTTTTTTTCTCTTCTTGTCTTGCAGACCCATCTTAGAAGCCTTCTCCCTACATGACAACACTCTTTTTGCCTTGCTGGGGTGGGAACTGAAGATGCAGCGAGAGCCACAGCAAACCCACCTCTTCTTTCCCAGCTGCCCAGTGATTTTGTGGCATGTTTTTCTTCCTTGAACTAAGAAATGACTTTGTGAGTCCTTGCTCCTGTGATGCCACCCAGCAGTGGCACCTGCCAGCTGAGCCAAGGGTGCCCACAGGATGGAACAGTATGTCCCTCTTTGGCATGGCTGCATCAAGCCCTGACCCACATAAATAACAGTCCCTGAAGGGCTACCTTGAAAAGGGATTAGGTAGAGATGGGTAGGAAAAACCACTGAGCAGATGACAGCACTAACACACTAGCAGGAGCAGGGAGGCTGGTCCAGTGACTGAACACCAGACTTGGACTCAGGAGATCAAGGTTTAATCCTCCATTCTTCCACAGATGTTGGCAAGTCACATAATCTCTCTGTGCCTCAGTTCCCCATCTGGAAAAGGAAGATAATGGTGGTTCTTTTGTCTGCACTGTCTGTTTAGATTTCTAAGTTTTCCAGGGCCAAGGATGCTTCTTCAGGAGGGTATGTACAGCACCTACCTCTGTAGAGGGAATCACACTGCAGCCTTCCATCCTATTAAAAAAAAAAAAAATTAATAAGAGCAATACCAGTCCTTTAATCACCAGGGAACTCATGCTGGTCTGCATCACAATTAGCAATTAATGCTTGATCAGAGTTTTAATTGAAGCTGAATGAGCACTTCATGTAACATAGTGAGCATTTCCAGAAAACTTCTTTGGGGAGTCTTGGGAAAATCGATTTGTAAAATGTATCTTTAGATGACCACAACAGTCATCTGCATCATGTAACACTTGAGAGCCATTTTCAAGCTGGGTGGCAAGGCAGGAGTGGGAATGGAGGGATTTCAACTGATAAGAAACATCAACAACAGCTTTGCTATGGTCCTTCCCAACCCATCATGGGTTCAAGAGAAATCGGACCAACTTCTGCTGTGGAAATCTGCAATCCCCCTACCCGGGAACACCCTCATTCTCCACCAGCTGAAGAGCATGGGGTTGATTTATGTTGATATGACCCTGGAGAACCCACCACAGCCTAAATCACCCAGTCTACTTTTCAGGAGAAAATTGCCCAAACTAACAGTTTCTAGAAGTTATCCTTTGCTGCTCTGTTCTGCCACAAAAGACTAATATTTTGAAGACTGTTCACTCTGGTTTCCAGTGGGAGAGCAGTGGTATCTGTCCTGATTATACTTAGCATCTACTGGAATCTTCACCAAGGTTAAAAGGAAATTTCAGCAGGTAGGATTATCTCCAACAAGTGTTATATCCTGCCAAATCGCGTTTGGATTTTACTAGACTTATTTACTTGTTCACAACACCCAGGGAAGCGGAGACTTTTTTTCCCAGAAAGAATTTGGCTGTGTTTGAAGACATGGGAGCTGTGTTTTCAAGATGAATCAAACTCAGATTGACTTTGGGATTTGACATAATATTGATTTACTGCCTAACTGTGCTGTTCTGCAGGACGTGCTGTAGCTATTGTGGGCATCACTGAGCTATTACAGGGCTGCAGGAATCCTTGCTGGTGGCAGACTTAGTTTAGGACAGTTCAGCTGAAACTTTTGGGCTTAACTACTTCGTGGGTTGTGTCTTGGTTCCTGCCTTGACTACAGAGCTGTGAGGTGTGCTGGACTCTCCTCTGCCTTTCCTCCCTCTCTCTAGCTGACGTCTTATTCTGTCTTCTCAGATTTTACACAAGAACCTCACTGAAACTGAGATTCCTTTACTAATGCTGCTGCAGAGAAACCTGTTGACTTCAACCTTATGGTCCTTCATCCATCACTAATTTTTGCCAGTGCAGTTCTCCTGTTCTTCTGTGCATGTTTCTGTTCTCCAGCTCCTCCTGTCTTACTGATCAGTCCTGTACCCACTTTTATTAACGAGAAGTAGGGATGCAAATGAGCTCCAGGCCTCTCAGTCTCTTTTGTCTCCGTGCCTGATGTGCATCTTCTGTGCTTGGATGACTCTATCATATATTTCTTTTTTTAGGGATGATCTGACTGGAGAACTGATGATAAGCATCTGACCCAGCTGCATCTTATACCTGCAAATCCTCTTCCATCGACCAGGTATGGGGGCTCTGAGATTGCTATGGACACAACATATTCCTGAGATTGCTATGGACACAACATATTCCTGATGGTGGGAGTGGAATAAGTGGTGACATTACCCTTGGGGTGGGTTTTGTGTCACTGCAATGGAGTAAATGCCCCAGAGTCAATATTCTGTTTTCTTGGCACCTTCCTTGGCCTATGGGGTACTGTTTTTGCCATGCTCCAGCTCCCTTACAGTACTACTTTCTTGCCTCTGAATCAGGAGAACTGGGGGGTTGTGTGGGTGCAGGGTGAAAATAAATCCTGGAAATATTTTTTTTTTTTTTCCACTGAAAATTTTCCATGGAACAGGAGGATTTTTCAAGAGCTGCAATTTATAGTCCTTTACTGCAGCAAGGGGTTTTAAAACATCACATCTATTAGATCTAGTCAATGTAGGCCAAGTCATTGAGAGAAATGAAAATTTTACCTACATCTTAAATCTTTCCTGGCAGTTACAGATGCCAAAGCCTTTCTGGCAAAAAAAAAAAAAAAAAATTAAACATATACATACAATTGTTCTGTGAAAGCTCACTTTATAATACCTTTTGCTGAAATAATGATGCTTTGTGCAAAACACACTGCAGAAAACTGACAGTGAGGATGGAAAACGCTGACCTAGTTTTAACCAGAACAAAAGCAGGATTTATTTTTTTGTACAATTTTTTCCTTTTTTTTTTTTTTTTCCCCCTTGGAAGAAAAGAGAGTTGAATAAATGCTAGTGCTTAGGAACTGCAGGATTGGTAGAGGGAAGAAAAGCCAAGCACCTTCTTGGTCAAATGTCCAAAAGAAACCTTCATAATCTGTAGAACTTTTGGAAAAGTCAGTGGTGCCCCCTCAGAAGTGTCTGAATCCTGGTGCTTTTAATTTTTTGATCTGTCTTTAGCCCTATAAAACACCTTCAGCCTCTGCTGAAGATCTGGGTCTTTGGAAAAGACAACTTCTGGATGTGCCAAAGGTGTCCACACACCCAGTGGTGTGGTTGTCCTCCTTTTTCCATCATGAATCTGCTACTGGCTGTGGGAGTCAGGGATGCTGTGCTAGGTGTGCTTTTGACCTGTCAGACTCAGTCATTCATTTCCCCCTTTATTTGACAGAAGATCTTTATGTTCTTCCAGACAAGATCATCCCTTACTACAGCTTCTGCCTTGCCACCCAGCTCCAAAATGTTCCTAAGTCACACTTAGTGCAACTCAAGGATTTGATACTGCTCTGATGGTGTCAAGGTGAGAGAAGGAGTTAGTTTGGAGGAAAACTAGACAAAATGCATCATCTCAAAAAAAAAATACACAAGTGACAGAAAATAAATAGACCAACCAGAGGTTTCCTTCTTAAATTGGGCAAGGATGTATTTAAAATTACTGTCTGCAGTGAAGGAGCAGTGTAGCACTACTTAATTTCTCCTTTTTTTTTTTCTTTTTTTTTTAAGAAATTTAGATTTTCACAAGTATTTGGGCTCATCCACTTTCACATCCCTTCTTCCAAATTTTTTATACTTACACCAGACTTATCTTCCAAAGCATTCCAGATCATTAAAATTCACTTTCTCTCTCTCTGTCTCTCTTTCCTTTTTAATCTTTCACCTAGTTGTCAGCCTCAAGTGTGAGTCCCTTCCTGGAATGTTGTTCCTTTATTGCTTATTGTCAAAAATATTTTTGCCTGGAATTCTCCCGCCTGGTGCCATAGTGGGCGATTGCTCTGGGTCAAAGTTTGCCTCTCAAGCCATCAGTTGTCATCATTGTGTTTGTTATGAGCTAAGGACATTTTTATTAGACAAAAAAAACAAGAGGGAAAAAGGCATTAAAATTCAGCCTGCCTGTTGCAAGCTGTGAATGAGTCCAAGTTTTTTGTAAAATAAAATGATGCGAAGTAACCTAGAGGAAAAATATTGATATTTGCCACTGCAGGGTTTTTTTGTTTGTTTTTTTCTCTTTTAATGTTGTCATGCATACAGCAGGAGAGGGATTTTTTAAAGTAATATTAAAGACTGGTATACTTTAGGAAAATTTGTTTGCTAATTCCAGAATTCTGAAACTATGGAGAGGCTTCTAATGCATTGAGATCTACACAAGCATAGTAAAAAGCTCTGCTCATGACACTTTATAATAATTATTGCTAATTTTTCCAGAGTTTTTAATTTGTAGATTTTTTTTAATCTTTTTTTCTCTCATTGACATTTTTAATTTTTTTCCAAAACTACATCCTTTGTGCTCCAGGTTTGCAGCTACCAGGAGGTCCTGGGCAAAACATCACTGAGAGATGTTGTTTAGATTAAATGTTAGAGGGCTCTTAAGTGTTCAGTGCAAACAGCTGGATTTTATTCACAAAAAAAAACCACCAAACACCAAAAAAAAAACCCCAAACCAAAAGGATTTTATTGTGTAAGGAAGCAATAAATCCAACCTCCAGCCTACTGTACAGAGCTAACTGCTCTTCAGACAAAAGTTGCCCTTTTTGTTCCCACCTTTAGGGACTTCAATTGCAAATTCAAAGCCACTGAGAGGTGAAGAAAGCTCATGAAGATGAGGTCAAATGTGAAAAATCCCACAACTGGTGCAGTTTTCCCCTTTCTTGCTGATCACAGACATGCTGAGGTGGGGTCTGTGGTGTGAAAGTCCCATGGGATGCCATGAGAGGTACCACAGCCTCAGTGGGAACTGCTTGGGAACATCATGTTGGGCTCCTGTGATGATGCAGATGTGATGTGAGACACAGTGGCCATTTGTGCCATTCTTTGCCATCATGACAAAAAGATCCTGGTGGTGAGCATCTTCTCAAATCCCTTTCACCAGGAGAGTTAGGAAAATATTTACACTGAGTGACTGAATAACCCTGGGAGCTTCAGTTGCTCTGAATTTTGAGCTGCTGTTGGCTATCAGGTATCTGGGGAACAGGACCAGCAATTAGCCTGGAGAAATAAAATTAAGTGCAGAGTTACAGAGGGATTCAGGGATGAAATTATTCCTTTTGAGGGAAGATAAATCATTCCAACTGGTACCTGTAAACCAAAGGCAGAAAGACACATCAGCAAAGTGGGGAGGAGACACCTCAATCCCAGTCTCAATCCCAGCACAGTCAATGCCTTGTTAATCTCTGCATGTGCTGAGCAGGGAGAGAATAGAATCATGGAGTCACAGATTGATTTTAGTTGGAAAGGACTTTCCAGATCAGCTAGTTCCAGCCCCCCTGCCATGGGCAGGGACACCTCCCACCAGCCCAGGTTGCTCCAAGCCCCATCCAACCTGGGCTGAGACACTGCCAGGGATGGGGCAGCCACAGCTTCTCTGGGCAACCTGGGACAGGGGTTCAGCACCCTCACAGCTAAGAATTCCCTCCTAATATCTTATCTGAAACCTCCCATCTTTCAGTTTGAAACCATCCCACTCATCCTACCAATCCATGCCCTGGTGAAAAGTCTCCCCTCTCTCTTGTAGTCCCCCTTCAGGCACTGGAAGGTGCTCTAAGGTCTCCCTGGAGCTTTCTTTTCTCCAGGCTGAACAACCCCAGCTCTATGTTTTGGGGACTCCAGAACTGGACCCAGGACTCCAGGTGGGAGAGGAGAATTTGCCCTCTGACCCTGCTGGCCACACTGCTGGGGATGCAGCCCAGGACAGGGTTGGTTTTGGGACTGCCAGAACACTCTGAGCATCATCAACCAACACCCCCAGCCTCCCTCCTTTTCCTCAGGGCTGTTCTCAATCCATTCTCCACCCAACCTGTATTTGTGCTGGGGATTGCCCTGACCCAGGTGCAGAGATGGCAAAGTTGAATCACAGACCATGGAAGGGAGAAAAGTCCATTTGCTAAAGTTCCTGAGTGGTTTGCAGGGGTGCTGGACACTGTGTCAAAGGCACCAAGAAAGCCTTACGTGTGGCTGTTGTGATATGTTGGTTCTCTTCACAGTGAAATCAAAGTGGGAACACATCTGAAAAAGTAGATAGCCTAATGAGTAAGACATTTGGTAAATAAGACCAATTAAAAATCAAATGCAGTACACATCTGAAAAGGCAGATAATATGGAGGGTAAGACATTCAGTAAATAAGAGCAAATAATGATGTTCTAAACCTCAACCTGACACACTCATGTCAGCACTTATGCTCTCACATTTTAAAATATTTTATATATGATAAATAATTGTACATTGAATTAAATAATTTTTAATCACGGCTAGGTTTGGGGGTTTTTATACAAAAAATATTTTGTTATCTTCTAATCAGGTAATTAACTCAGCAAAGTCTTCCTGATTTTTCAATTTTTTTTTTTCTTTTATCTGTTATTAGGACAAACTTTGCAACACTTTAAACAAGAGCTTGCACACAAATAGATGAGTGGATTTGGTTTGGAGGAAAGGGGCAGGGAGTGGTGGGAGAACCTTCATGTGTGGGACTCCGTAACAGGTCTAAGGTGAATCAAGAAGGGAACACGTGTCCTGAATCCCACGTGATTTGGTGTCCATTATGTAAGCAGATTATTCATGGGGCCCTCAGGATGTATAGAAAATTCTGAAGCATGTCTTGCTTAATGTATCATCTGCCTTTCTAACCTAGAGAACCTCTCAGCAGCTTCAAATTCTGCCAAGAACAAGTCTAAAGAATCTTTATCTCAGGCTTTAGAGCTCTGAGACAACTTGCTCCATCTCATGACTCAGTCACAGAGCCATGAGCACCCCTTTGCTCTCATGGAGTCAATATACTAAGTTTAGAGCTGAAATACTGCATATCCCAGGCCAGATTAATTTAAAATCAGTGTAAAGTTCAACATTTTGTGACCTTAGAATGTCCTGGCCACTCTTGATTTGAAGACTTCAAGACCTGCACAGTTCCTCATTTAGCTGGATGTTTGTCACTATAATTAATAATGAAAATGTTTATTTTATTTCTAGAATGTCCCTGGCTGAATTTTCGAGGCATTGCTTCTCCATACATCTTTCTCCAGGAATTAAAAGGCATGTCCCTAGACTTAAAGTACCACCTAAAATCCTCTGTCTGGACAAGTACTCTAGACCACAATTAGTCAGGTCAGAATTGCTGCCTGACATTTTTCACATTGCTATTCCAACTAATCTGTGCAGAGCTCGGTGTACAAACCCCAGGGCACGTGAGGCCATTTTTTTTCTTGATGTTCGAGTGGCTGAAAAATATATTCAGTTTCCTCAAATTCACTTTGGAGAATTCTTGGAGAGCTTTCTGTTTGCTTGGTTGTTTGTTCATTTAATGCCCAACTTGCTGCTAGGATCTGACCCTTTCAGCTCGGTGGTGGCTGGTGACAGATGTCACCCAGCAGTGTTTCTCTGCCAGCAGCAGCTGAGAGCAACTCCCAAGGCCAAGTTTCTAGTTTCAGGACTTGAGGAAAAAAAAAAAAAAAAAAAAAAAAAAGTGAATTCATTGACTGCAGTTTTTCACAGAGGCTCTATAGAAAACTCGTGTTCGGCCTCTTCTTGTGAGAGGAAAATGCAAAAACTCCTTGGCTCTAAGAATTATGGTGGGATATCTAGGAGAGCAATTAATTCAGAAATTGGAAGGGCAAGCAAAATCCAGCACTTCAAGTGTTGTGGGTTTTGTGTTTTTTTTTTCTGAAATACAGCATGTGTTGTGTTTGTGCTGTATGTGTTGTGGGCGTGCTGTACGTGTGACAGCAAAGCTGAATACTGATAGTGTTTAGTTCTAGTATCATTCTCTTAAGTTTGGGGTTATTTTCATCAATGGCAGCTGGCAGAGGTGAGAGGTGTCATGTAAGCCACGGGGATGTGCACCTGGAAGAGTCTTGCGAATCCAACTCCCTGGCATTTTCAGGAATTAAAAGAACTGTAGCATTTTGCTGTTTAAGCAGACCTTTTCCTACACTTATTTAGTTGTTGGGTCAGAGCTCTTTGGCTTCCAGGAGGCAGTTTCCCTTTTAGATGACCTGTTTCTCTGGCTAGTGAACACCTGGGAAATTACCCGTATCAGCAAATCCATCTATAGGTTTTGATAAGAGAAATATCTGCTTCAAGCTCAGCACTTGGGTAGTGATTAGGCATGGATTTATTCCATTTTCTGGGTATCATATTTTTGTCTGCTGTCCTGCAGTCCTTTAGAAGGAGACTGTTTTGCTGCTTGTTGCACAGTACATCATGGAAAGCAACTGTAGCCCCATAGAGATACTTTAATTTTATCCTCAGACATTTTAGAGGAGGGGTAAACATTGGGTGAGTCCCAGAAAACTTGTTGAACAGCACAGGGCAAAGCAGCTCACCCTGGGATTCTCAGCTCAAAACCATGAAATTTGGTGGGCCCGAGTGTATCTAAAAGGAAAAAAAAAAAACAAACCACCATGAGACACTTGGATATTAGCCTGTCTTTTTTGGCTGCAAGAATTGAATTAGAAATCCTAGAATTATCTCAGCATACTTTGGAATATGTTGAAAATTTAGAGAAAACATAACAGTGAGGGAAGTTCCATGGTTATAAACATGTTACTGGGCATGCATGTGGGGAAATACCTCTTTCAGAGCACAATTCTTTGCACTGACAAGGTTGCCAGATTTTTTGCTGTCAAACAGTCACTTTCCTTGTTCTAATTACTGCATTTCTGGGGCCTTAGGCTGATGGCCTTTCGGGAAAAAGCTCAGAAGCATATTCACTGCTGTTGTGGCTTTAATAAATACCTGTCCCTTCTCCCCTTTGGAGAAGCTGTAATAAAGATGAATCAGCTGATGGGGGTGGCAAAAGAAACTGCAAATGATCAAGTGCATGGATCACTTGGCTTCAGGCTCTCCTCCTTGGCTTTGCTCTTTGCCTCAGTCCATTCCAATACAACAAACCCTCAGGATTTCTTCTTTAGTACCCATGAGCAAATGTGATGAGCCCCTTGAAGGTGTGTATTAATGTTACACACCATGAAAAGCATTGCACAGGTGGCACTGAAAAGGCATTGCCTTTTTCTTAGTCTATAATATATTTTAACACACATTCTTGTGTTTAACCCACAGTGGCTCTGGGTGCAAACGTGCACATGGAGACAGTTCTTAAAAATGAATGAAGAGAGAAGATACTGCCCTGGGTTGAGGTAAGTACCTACCCTGTGCACAAATATATGTACAATCTCAATGAGTTAATTATATGTGTATAAAAAAAGAATTAAATCCATTGTCACTGATGCAAGGAAGAAAGGAAGATTGTGTGATAATGAAAGGTATGACCCAAAAAAAAAAAAAAAAAAAAAAAAAAAAAAAAAAAAAAAAAAAAAAAAAAAAAAAAAAAAAAAAAAAAAAAAGAGAGAGAGAAGAAAAAAGAAAAAGAGAGAGAGAATTTTAATCTCATCAATAAGAACCCTGTTGCACACCTGGGGTCTAAACATCTGGGAAGTGCTGTATTAGTGCAACCATCTCCAGGCTTACAGAGTGGATGAAAACGGAATGCACCAGCCACCTGCAACTTGAAATCACTAATTTGGGAAGATGTGTCTGTGCCACCCAATTTTCAAAAGCCCAGCACAAGCTGCAGACTCATTGCTGTTGCTGTGATCCCCACACATCCGCATCTCGGCGCGCGGGGATTTAGACGCACGCGGTGACTCTGTGCCTGCAGAGGAGGCTCTGGGCCCCTTAGAATGCCTTTAATTCCTGCCTGCTAGGGGTTATGTTCCCCTCTTGATGTGCTAGGATTTATATCCATCACTCCTGGTAATACTCATGGGAATTGCATGCATGAATCACCATTCAGGAAGATGAATCCTCACAATGTTTATTTTCTGGAGTTTTCTCGTGTTCCTCACCAGTCAAGTTTCTTGTCCTGATTAGCAAGCCCCCCCAGTCTGTTGATTAGAACCCTATAAAATCCCAGGTGAAGTTCTGCTGTTCTTAAGGCAGAAAATGGCTTCAAAGCAGGCTATGCTTTGTAGATAGTGAATAAGAGACTCACAGAATTGTTTGGGTTGGAAGGGACCTTAAAGCTCCTCCATTCCCACCCCCCTGCCATGGTCAGGGACACCTCCCACCAGCCCAGGTTGCTCCAAGCCCCATCCAACCTGGGCTGAGACACTGCCAGGGATGGGGCAGCCACAGCTTCTCTGGGCAACCTGAGACAGGGGCTCAGTACCCTCATAGTGAAGAATTTCTTCTAATGTCCAACCTAAATCTCCCTTCTTCCCATGTAAAGCCATTCCCCCTTTGTCTTATTTCTACATGCCCTTGTAAAAATCCCTCCCTAGGTTTCTTTTTGAGCCTCTTATATTGATAATGACATGAAAATGAGCACCTGAGTGGGGTGACACCTCCAAATAATCTGCAAAATTACGTTTCAGTCCCCACCTGGGCTTGCAGCTCTCACCGATAGAAAAAAAAAAAAGCAGGGCCAAAGCCTGGTTGGTGATTTTTCTACCCTGGGAACGTATGGTCAGAATGTGAGCACAAGATGGCTGTCAAGGGGCTGGAGAGGCCAGGCCCCATGCAGAATTGTTATAGTAACCTTAATTCAAATTGCACTTCCTCAGCAGAGCTGCTCTGTGTGGTTTTCTGAAACAAGATGACTTGTGCACACCAGTCAACAGCTACCTCTTGCTCCCCAGGAACCATGGGGTCACACCTGAGAAGTTCTGGGTGATGTTCAAAATCCCCCTTCCCTCCCCCAAAGCCTTGTTAATCTTCTCCATGCCTTTTCCATCCTGGGGATACAAAGGGGAACTCCCACCTCGTGGTATATCAGACCCCGGGGGTCCACCTTCTCGTGGGGTCAGGACTGCAGGGTGAGATGCTAAAATGGACTGAAGAAAGCTGCACCCCCAAGTCCTTTGTTCCTGGAGCCTCACAAAGATCAGCTCCTCCCTGGCCTTTTTCAACATCTCTCTGAAACCCAAAGATAAACTGATTAGGCAACATTGCTTTGAGTGCCAGCAGCAGACTGATAACACACAACCCTTCCTATTTGCCACCACGCAGAGCTACATCCTTCACATCAGGACAGCCTGATGAAGGAAGAAGAGCTCACTGAAGCTGAATCTTTGTGAGGCAGAGGTAATGCTGCTGCTCAGAGGAAAGGATTACTACGAGGGTGTAGCTCTAGCACTGCCTTTATTTTATTTTGTTGAAGGTGTCCAACCAGCTCAGCCTTCCCTGACAGTAATCTCTTCATGTGCACAAATAACATCCTTCTCTCTTCCCTTCCAGCTCAGAGACTCTGTCCTATCTCCTCTGGTGGTGAATTCACCTTGCTCTTGCAATATCTTCCAGGAAAAGTGCAGCAGTGTGAGAGAACTGTGCATAAAGCCATCAGCATTTGGATAACTCTCCCTGGGAAGAAATGCCATCAGGTATCTTCCGAATGATACCAGCTATTTAACTGCTTTGCACCTCCAGTCTTTCAAATGGCTTTTCAGAGAATTTCAAACCTAGTTCATAGTCTATTCTATGTTGGCAAGGTCCAACAAGCCTGCAGAAAAGGCTACTGAAAAAAAAAAAATAAAATCATGGACTCCTGGGGGCTGTCCTCAAAAATTTTGCTCCTCTGAATCCCCTGTGTGATTTAGTGATCAGAAACAGGGTGAGAGGTACAGCTGAAAACCAGTGCAAGGATGGCTCACTGAAGAAGAAAGAGCACCATAAACCTCACTTCCTTCTACTAGGTGTCTGTTCTTCAATCTCCCTTTCTTTTGTCCATGAACCCCTTCAGGTAAGAAGTCTCGTGCTGAAGAAAACCCAACCAGTGCAGCAAACTCCCCTGAGAAGGGGTAAATAGCAGAGAGATGTGTCCAGTGATCTTCCCTCAGCAAGAGAAGATTTTGCTGCTTAGTTTGAAGCACAACTTTGAGTGACACAGAGTCATGCAGGGAAATTCCCCTTCCTTCCAGCTTGCAGCATGAGAACTCCCTTATGGAGACGAGTCAGGGTCCAGGTCTGCATATTGTAGGTCACCCTGTGGTCTGGTTGAAGTAAATGCAAGTAAACCAGCTACAACAGCAGAGCTTTAGCCAATGTGAGGAACCCCTCTTGGCTTTGATGGGTAGGTCTTACCTTCAAATAGGCTTTTACAGGCACTGAGCACTAGTGCTCTCACTTGCAGAGAGTAATGGAGTGGCATAAAATGCCAGGTATTTAGCAGAAATAGCCTTTCTCCCTGTATTTGCTGGGCATCAAGTTTAAATACTCGCTCCTGAACACAAAGAAGAAAAAAGCTTTCAGCAATCAAACTAGCTGGACTTCCAACCCCTAGGATTCTATGCATTCCCAGTCTAATTTTCTAAAGCAATGAGCTCCCTCCATGCCAGGCCAAGGCTGGATCTTCACCTCCAGATGAAACAAAAATGCCTGCTACCTTTCTGGGTAGAACTAAAACCCTCTTCTGTCCACACAGTGTTTTTCTATGAGCAGTTTTCCCTTTAAAATTCTCTCGTTAGCAACAAAGAATGAGTTATTCTTCTTACCCTTAAGCTTATCTGCCAGACAGCAAAATCTTCCTGCATTTCTTCCCCTCTCCAAGTGAAGTTTTCTCAGAGTACCTGCAAGCAAGGATGAGGCTGAAATTTGCTTGTACATCAGCTGAGGCTGCAAACAAAGATGAAGTGCTGTGACAAAGAAATCCAAAGTTGCTGTTTGCTTCTCTCTCTGGCTCATTGATACTTATGAAGGTTGACCTGGGTGTCAAGCCTAGGAAAAAAAAAAAGAAAAATTAGATTATATTCTGTCAGATGGAGAAACAGCAATAAGTAAGAGTTTAGAGAACTAACTGAAACATGTCTAATTATTTGAGCTTAGGATTTAACTTGTTCGTTTCTTTTCTTTTCCTTTTCTTCTCTTAGTCCCTGACTGATACTTAAGGCACAAAACCCAGCAGGGAGAGAGGTAATGGAATTTGGAGGCAACTGGTGTTCAAAGAACTGGCTTGAAATGGGTCTATGCTAATGCTGTGGGTCTGTGCAAATTGGGTCAATATCCCGCATACTCCAAAAGGCACAACTTCATCAGGACAGGCTACATGGTACAGGATTGTCTCTAAGAAGTATTTCACAGGTCTGCACCTCTGAGCCAAAACCTCAAAGGGTTTCTGGCTAGAAGTGACCTTGGCCAGAGCAGGATGAATTCATCCTCAGAGAATCATCTGGCGCGTGTGTGGTCTCTGAGCTGGGCACGGGGAGGGCACATCCATCCCAATGTAACTGAGTTTAATTGCTGCCTCCTGACTCTTTTCATGAAAGGAATCTGTGCTTAAAGGCTCAGAGCCTTTTCCTTGAACTCTCTTACTCCAGATTGAGCTGACGTAACTCCCTTGTCCTTGATGGAATTACATTCGTGAACCGTCGGTCGGACACAGATTTGAATCTGGCCAAGACCCTCACCGTGTTCCCTTCTTTGTCTTCATGTATCTTCACAAAACATAAAAAAATTGTTTCTCATGTTTGTACCTGCAACTCTCCTACAAATATTTGCACAAAGTAAAAAGTTACAGGATTCATTATAAATTTAAAAATCTGCTTTGCACTCAGTGTAATGTTCTACTGAGGAAGAAAAGATTTTTTTTCAGAAACAGACATAAAAAAACCCCACCATAGCACTGAAAAAAGGTAAAATAAATTTAATACAAGCTTTAATTCAAGCCCACAGGTCTTTCTGTTGAAAATATGGGTGCAGGCATCAAACTGGCACATATTTCTGAAACAAAAAAATAGACATAACAAAAAGTTTGCTGTCTTGGAGAAGAAGTTGTTGTATGTCCCTGGAGGAATAGGGGTTGGACTTGATAATCTTAAAGGTTTTTTCCAACCAAAACATTTCTGTGATTCTGTGAAGCTTGGTTATACTGGATAAAAAAGCCAGTACCAAACCCCTAAAGAAATCTAGGTGCAACACTGAGAACCTAAAGCTGCAGACTCTGAATAAATTAGGGCATTAAATGCATCATATGCACAGTAAGCAATAAGTGCAAGTAATTATGGAAATAAGAGGCAAGGGGAATGCATGAAGTGCTTGTTGAAATGCAGAGCAAGACCCAAGCAAAGCAGGGAATTCCTTTACAGTCACCATTTACTGGTTGCATGTGCCCTTTGATTAAAGAGGGAGTTGTCATTTTTCAGGACACTCCAGACAGTTTGTCACAATAGCGGAAAAACTAAGCCTCAAAACCCCAGTTTTGGATTAGAAAAACTAAGGAAATGTTTACTGTGGAAATGGTTTGTGTGCCCTGCAGTTTGTGCTTTTCCCAGCTGTGTCAGCTGATGTTCTCTCTGCCCACATACTTTGCCTCTCTCCTACTTGGATGACTGTAATTGTGCCACTGGAGAAAAATAATCAGCATTTTCACTTTTTGTAGGAACAGGCTCCCACCATGTTCTTCTTTCCATGTGAACTCACTGACTTAAATTGTCCTCCAAAGAGGTATCCACATCCCCTGCTGCCCCTCAATGCTTTCTCTCCACAATGCAGAAGGAGAAGAGGTTGGTGTTGCTTCCTGAGGGACAAATACGGATGTTCCAGGTGAAATGGAAAACCAGCACTGACAGCCTTGGAATAAGAGAGAGAGAGACAGCCAGCTGGAGACCCATCATTGTGTTGATGATGTGCTGGGGTTCACAGGTTGGTGAGCAGTTGCTATGTGAAGCAGTTTTGTCTGATTAGTGCCTATGAACTCAGTGCAGATTCCACCTAAATGCTGTAAATGAACTTCAGGGAAAACAGGATTTTTCTTTTTGATCAACTGCATCTCTGGCAATATAATGAGCACAATTACCCTTGCCTGACTATGCAACATTATTCTGTTTTGCCAGTTAATTGCTGACGATGGTTTCAAGCTTATTAAAACCAGACAATGTATTCACATGTGTTTCATCAAGAATTTCTGATAAAATTTAGATTAATATCTATCATGTATCACGTTTCCTTGGTTTTTTTTTTTACAAGACAGTCTATTTAGCATCCCAAATTGTTCCTGCTTTGCTACATGAATGAGCATTTTATGTTAGTGCTGTCAAATAATTGTGTTCTCATCTGAGGCCCAAATTCACAAACTTCTGCATACCTGAGGATGTTTTTGGAAATCGATTCTTAATCGAGGCATCAAGAAAGGGTCAATTCTAATTATAGTTGTAGCTGTAAGAGAAACATCACAGAATTACTGCAGCCCGTTTGTGGATTATTGTGCCTTTAAATGCAAAGCCCAAGGATTTTTCATCCTCAAAGGATTTTCAATCCAAATAGAAGTTTAGAGCCACCAAATGGATGAACAGAAGAAAATACTGTGACAAGGCAGATCAATATGATTGGTAATGGCCTCATCAGACCTAGTGCCAAATGCTTTGCCTTTAATATGAACAGGACTCTGCAGTTCATTAGTGTTTGGGATGAGAGAACCTGAAAGCATCTTGCCTACCAGGAATGCAGGAAATTCAACTTCCCTTTGACACTTTGGGTGCTGGAATTTCCCTTTCCTATTACCTGAACTACTACAGATATATAGGCAGTGAAAAAAGCCCTCTTCTAACCCTGACTCAGCATTGTATTTAGATTTTAAAGTCCATAAAGCATGGGCAGTTCTTTGTTCCAGGTTTGTACCATGCGTGAGGACCCCAGGGTGGCTTAAGAAACATTTGTGGTATCAGAAGGTGTAAAAGAAAAGAAGATAAACAGAGTTTGTTCAGTTCCTAAAGCCATTCTTTCAAAGGCACTTCATTGTTGGGTAGAACTGATTGGGTGGTTAGTGTGGTGGTCATCTGGGTGGAGGTGTTCATCTACCAGCAGCACAGAGCCTGCAAGCATGAACTTTACAATGATAATCATGAAAGTGAACACAGTCTTGATCGTGAGTGTAGGGGGGAGCTAAACATAGTTTCCTCTCATCTCTTGGGATCTGGGTATTTATCTCTCTGCTTAATTGAATGAATGGGAAATTAGATAAAACTTTGCAGAGTAAATCTTTCAGCAAATGTGATACCCAAGTAAAAAATGTTCAGCGGACTCTACATTTTCACAGCTGCTCCTTTGTTTTGTGGAAGTGTATTTTGAATGTAAGTCCTGCTTACATTGCATCCCTATTAATTCTATTGTACATATTAAATGTCCTCTTTGTAGTGTGTAAAACCAGAAGGGAGACTAAAAACAAATACCATGTGTTTAAAATGTTTTATGGAGGATGGCACCAATATTTTCTGAAAGACTCCATGAGTCCAAGGCACTGCTCTTTGGTAACAGTGTTACTGTTCAAGGCCAAAACTGGATCCTAAAATTCAGTAGGAAATAATGGAAGACAGGAGACAGAATAAGCTCCTTAGCCTTGCATGAAACAAACAAAAAAACCCAACAAAAAACACATATAGACAAGACACACAAAGGTGTTACCTGCTTCTCTACCAACTCGCTTCTTTCTGTAACAATTTAAGTCCCATTTAGTTAAGAAATAGAAGTGATTTTATTTCAGCAAATCTTGTAAGTCATTAGTAGTGAGGTCTGTATGTAACTATCTTCTTCCAGATTTGTCTTTTAATCAGTGGATTTTGGGAAATAGGTTTGTAGGAACCTGTAAATAGCAGCTACCCTGAGGTATTCCTTATCAGGGGGTTCCCACATGTAAGTGGGTTTGCTTCCATCCAAAGGAAAATTGGGTGTTAAAGGAGGATCACAGGCTGAGCACAACTGGGGTCTCTAGTCTGGAGAAATGGAGGCTGAGGGGGGACTTTCTCACTCTCTACAACTCCCTGAAAGGAGGCTGAAGTGAGCTGGGGGAGCTGGTTTCTTCTCCAAAGTAACAAGTGATAGAAGAAGAAGAAATGGCCTCAAGTTGTGCCAGGTGAGGTTTAAATTGGATATCAGTAACCACTTCTTCACTCAAAGGGTTGTCAGGCCCTAGAACAGGCTGCCCAGGGCAGTGGTAAGGTCACCATCCCTGGAGGTGTTTAAAAGCCATGTAGTTGTGGTGCTTAGAGACATAGGTTAGTGGTGGCCTTGGCAGTGATGGGTAAACAGTTGGACTGGATGATCTTGAAGGTCCTTTCCAAAATAAATGATTCTGTCATTCTGTGGGATTGCTTTCACACCCTCTCCCATGACAGGAGACATTTGTACTTCCAGTCTTTGTACAGAGGTGGGACAGAGGGATGTGAAATTTGAGTTATTCCATGAGCAGAGTGGACCAGCCTCAGCAGCAGACCCCAGCAGAGCTGCATTAGGGAAGGATGATACACTCAGCCATCCTAGAGTTAGTGCTGTGTGACATTCCAGCTTCTGGGAGAGGCCTGGCCATAGTGTCCCACACATTCTAGTCATCCCTGCCTGCCCTAAGGAACCAAAAGCAGCTGGCAATATTTGGGACATCTGCCAGGTTATTTAATTTTGTGTTAGAAGTGCTGACTAATATACCACACGTTGGAAAAAAAAATACCCTCTCTGGAGGGGCAGCATTTTTATTTTGGTTGCAGCTGTGGCTCCAGGCCTTTGTTTACCAAAACAAGTGGTAAATCCATCCATGGAATCACAGAAGGGTTAGGGTTGGGGTGGACCTTAAAGATCATCAAGATTCAACCCCCCTGCATGGGCAGGGACACTTCCCACTGAACCATGTTGCACAAAGCTTCATTCAACCTGGCCTTGAACACTTTCAGAGAGGGGGCATCAACAGCCTCCCCAGACAACATATTCCAGACTTCTACTACCCTCATAGTAAAGATTTTTATCCTAATATCTAACTTAAATCTACCCTCTTTCAGTTTAAAACCAATACCCAGAGCTGCTGTGGGAGGAAAATACTGAAATGACAGAGAAAGACCCAGCGAGGACGAGGAGAGACTCTGCAAGGGCACAGGGACCTGGACTGAGGAGGAGGAGGAGAAGAGGCACTTTGCCAGTCAGGGGTGATGCAGAACTTACCACCTGCTACCACCAAAGTAATTAAAATTGCTCTCCAGAAATGGATAGTCCATATCCAAGTGAGGCAAAACTGATCTTGTACAGATCTGTTCCAACCTGGAGAGTTATTACATCTCTCTATTGGTAATTATGCTGTTACCCAGTATGATGCCAACTCCAAAGGCAGAACCTGTGACACTAAAGAACCTTTTCTTTGTGGAAACAATGATTAGTGAAGGCAATTATTTCTCATGAGAAATTTTGGAAATAGTTCTTTTTTCTATCTGAAGCTCCTATTATTTTTTTTTTTACAAAATTAAAAAAAAAAATGGAAAAACTCTGAAAGTTAAAACTGTGTGTCCTTTTTTATTTCCTATTAGGATAAATACTCAGTTTGAGGTAAGTATTTAATAAAATTTTTACCAAAAAATTTACATTTTTAAAAGAAAGGAAAAACTGTTTTTCCATATGTAACTAAGACTTCAAAAGAAACTGAAGACACCATGTAAATTTTTTAAATCTGTCCAAAACGATATTTTTTTGATAGAAACACTTTGATTAAGAACTTGAAACAGCCACAGTGGTCAAACTACTGGTGATTCTCTGATACACCATCCTTACAGCCTGTCCTGAAGAGAAGAGATGTGGACTCAGGTAAGGTAACATCCCTGTGTGTCTCTTTCTCACCTTTCTTAGGTACGTGTGACTTGAGTGGAGTAAAACACTGGTGGGCAAACCAAGCTCTGGTAGGTGTCTTGATCTGAGACCCAGTGTGGTGGGAAACCTTTCTGCACAAGGGCAAATGTGTGGTGGGTGATGGAGCTGCAGTAACCAATGTAGTGAGTGATCTGTCACACAGGGATACCTCTGGTCACTGGTCTGGACTCAGAGATGTGCTCATGGTGGGTGTTCCTACAGGTGAAGCTGCTGTAATTTGGTCTTTGCCTGTGCCTGGGTCTGAGCAGAGGAGAAGAGTTAAATGCAGATGCTTTTGGGGTGGCTTTTAACCTGAATGTCCCTCAGGGATGTTTTGCTCCACGTGTCAGGCCTGCAGGCTCTGGTTTTCGTTTAAGTCAAAGACATCAGAAGAGATCCCAGTTCCCCTGTTTGAAACCCTAACTGTAACCCCACACGTCACCAACAAAATGTCTGTTCATTTCTTTTGCTGAAAGGTGTTGTTTGGCCCTGATTTACACTGAGGGAGTGGGCTGGAAGAGGGATGAGGAGTTGCAGGGTGGGACCCTCTCCCACATCCCTGCAGAAGCTCCCAGGCCAGGTGTCTCTGGACTGTGGTGTCCAAAGATGACACCTCTGCAGCATGCACTGAGCCCATGAGAGGAAAGGAACCAGTGGAAGGGTTGGTCATGCCAACCTTGTTCACCTCCAAGCTCTATCTCTCCATTACATTCCTCTGCTCCTTGGCTGGTTGGTGGGTGAACTCTACAGTCCTTTTCAGGTGTTTCCTACTCTTCTTTCCTCTTGCACAGCAACACTGTGCCACCACCGATCTGATGGCCAACGGGAAGGTCCTTGTCCTCCACTTGGAAAGACAAGAATGCCCCAGCTTTGCCTACCATGGTGATAGCAGCTCATCTCTGTCCTCCCCCCTTTGACCCCAGGGACAATTTTAGGGCAGGGTTAGGGTGGCAGAGTGAAGACACATCAATGGCATCAGGCAGTGATGAGGTAGTTTTGGAAAGTGCTGAGCATGGTGATTTCTCACTGCTTGCCTGGTCACCAAGGGCAGCTTTCTGCTTGGCATTGTTCTCCTCCCTAATCTCCATCATGTGCTCTTTGGCATCCAGATTCACAGTCATAACCACCCAGTGCTTTGATATTTATTCTGTGTCATTCAATCAGTTGGGGGGGGAGGGGGGTGGTGTCAGCTCTGTCCTTCCCCCTCCCCTTTTCTGCTCTGGTGGCGAATAGGCTGGATACAAGAAGCCAATCACAAAATTACTGCCGGGAGGAAAGGAGGACAAAAAACCCCAACCAACCAACCAAACCCAAACCCAGACAGTAACATACACAGCTGTGTTTTATTGAAAGAAGGTGGACACATCCCTCTCCCAACAAAGCCCTGGAAGGGTTCAAACGCAGCCCGTGCTCATCCCCATCCCCCGCGGATGTCACCCCAAGCCATGCTGGCATGGTCCACCCCAGCCTCAGGACAAAAAAACTTTTGCTGTCATCGTATCACAGGACACGATAATCTCCCGTATCCCGTCTCTGTAACCCAGAAGCCTCCTCCCCCCCATATTTTACATATTCCCTAAATTCATTGGCAAGGGGGGCAGGAGAGGAGATAACGGCGGTGAGTTGAGCCGAGTGGGAACTGCTGACTGACAAAGTGTGCAGTGCAGTACGGGCGCTTTCTGGCTCCCTAATTATCCTTTTCCTTCTTGACTCCAGTATCACATGTAGCCATGTGTAGAATCATAAAATAATTATGCAGTGTACAAGCTTTCTGGGAGCATGTACCACTGTTTTCCTAATTCTTTATCGCTCCCATTGATCGTGGCGTGTGTGCATTGATCCAAGTCGGCCATCTGGTTGGGGAAGATAAGCGTGCGAGTGTCTTTGCATTGCACTGTCACTCAGGGAGGGGGGTACATTTTGGCTGTAGGGAATTACAGGGGCAGGATTAGCCCTCTTCCTAGGAGTAAACTGAATTTTAAATGTAGTGTTGCAGCTGCATGGACCACGTTGTTAACTTCTGGTTTTGCCCATAGTCTGGGTAGATTTTTAATTCTTATTATCATCACTATTATTGTCATTATTATTAGTACTACTATTATTATTTCCTTCTCTTTCCTGCTCAGACTGTATTTAGAGGCAGGGATATGGCTTTCATTAAATGGAAGGGAAAAGGAGGAATGTCCTTCTCTGCACATGCTAGACTTGTGAGTGGCTGCTGCCTTACAGGATTTTGAAACAGCAAAACCATCTTTTAAATGCAGGCGAGAACCCACTGGATGGACTGCGTTTCACAGTAAGAATCATTGGTCCAAAAAAAAGGAAAAAAAAAAGAAAAAAAAACCTAAAAAAATGATGAAGTTATCAGCCTATGACTGGAAATTAAAGAGTGGATATTAACCAGCTCTCTTAACTTTGATTAATCCAAACAAATAACCCTAATTGCACGTTATCGGGATGCGTGTGTTTAATAATCAGCAACAAAATAATGGAGGGTTGTTGTGGTGTGGGGGGTTTTTTTGTATTTTTTTTTTTCTTCCCCTGCCTGCCAGCTTCCCTCTCACAACGGGCACATCCTGCAGTGGCTTGAACTTAGCTGCAATATTTTACTGAAATGGCTGTCGTGGGTGCGTGTGTGCGCGCTCACATCCCTGGTCGTCCTTTTGTCAAGTGGGATGGTGGCCATTGTTGTCTCATATTCTGCAAATGCATGGAAGGTGCCTCAAAAGCCTTTCCTCTAAAATTGAACAATTCTGTCAAAAAAGATTAGTTCTATTTTGTCTGCTGCCTTGCTGACTATTCATGAATGTAAAGAGAGAGGGCTTGGGTGTCATACTAAGTTGCTAAGGTGGCTGGCTTTCGGCTATTGACTTGAGGATACCAAACCAGAGCCTACAAAAGAGCAGCCAGAAGGAGAGGAGAGAACTGGTCTGCCATGTGTTTCAGCTCTACCTTCTTTAGCTGCCCATTTATTTCTTTTGTTGCCACAACTTTTATTGTCATACAGTTGAAAAAAATGTTAGACACAGGCTTCAGGCTGCACCAAGCAGAAAAAAGGATTAGCATATCACTAGGATCATCTTACACTGAACCAAATTCTTTTCAGGATGTATAATTAGTGAATACAGTCTTCCCCCCCCCCCCC
>JAAWXA010000014.1:18267579-18292579 GCA_038090715.1 Florisuga fusca
TTTTTTTTTTTTTTTTGAGAGAGAGAGGGAGAGAGAGAGAGTGGGGGGAGCCTATGGATAGAGAAAATTAGCTCAGATCTCTGGGTAGGAAATGAGGAGAAAGAAAAAGTTCCCTACTTTCAAGGAGGATTTTATACAGCCTCTTTCCTCATCCTGGCCTCCTGCATCATGTTTAAGTCTTTTTGCACATTCACAAAATGTGTGGGAGGTGCTTGTTAATAAAAAAATTATTTTTTTTTTTTCTTTTTATAAAAGAGGCTACAAAGCCCTCTTGCCCAAAAGGGACCAGGAGAAGAGAATTTTCAGATCCAACCCCAAACCTGAGCAGCCATAGATGGGAAGCATTTCTGTGCCCATTCTCCCAGTCAAGGGCTCAGCATCATTTATGATCCTGGAGGATGTTAATTTTCTTCTCCTCGTGTGTGCTCCCAGCTCCCTTCTGCCATCTGGGAACCACACAGTACTCTGCAATACCATTTAAAAAATGCTGTTTCTCTGAATGCTTGCATTTGCATGACTCAATTCCAAAAGCAGGGCTACTGCTCGTGATGCTCAACTATAACTTACAATGGGATGTGGTATCATACAATTGTTTTGGTTGGAAAAGGTTTTTAAGATCATCAAAGCCAACCATTAATACATATTTTTAAAGCAAGAGAGGGCTGGCTGGAGGAATTAAAGGTCTATTTTTTAAAAGGTTATAGGCCATTTTTGGTGTTGACAGGAAAAGGCATGAGACAAGCAGCAGGACTTCATGTTTAATGTGTTCCTTGTTAGTGTAGAAAGCAGAAGAGCTTCCAAATGTGGCTGATATTGATGGAAAAAGGGCAACCTTTGCCAGTTAGCCAGAAAATTTAACACCCAGATATCTGGCCCTAAAAATATTTGATTCAAATTACGATCGCGCCACGGTGCAAAAAGTACCAAAGTATCCCTGCATTGCTCTGCCTGGGGTAGAAGGGTGTTCCTGGGTGAGGATGAGGGTGAACAGGAGGCCCTGGACATGCTGCACCTATGTCAGAGCTCCCATGCACATCCTGGTCCAGGCTTTATCCAAAACTCAGCCACAGCTTTGCCCTGGCAGCTTTGGGTGTGCAGGAAGAGCCCATCCGAGCGGGGTCTTTCCTACAAAATTCAAAAGCAGAAGTATCCTGGCTGGGAAGGAAACAGAGCTTCTTTTTTTTTCAGCTCAAGGGCTCGTAATTTCACTGTGTTTAATCACGCCGCACGTTTGACATCATTGCCTTTTCAAACTGTTCAAACCAATTGTTCCACCAAAGTAGGAACTGGATGTGAATATTCAGGAGCTGCTCTGGGGTGCTCGGTGGTAATTGGTCACATCCCTCACATGGTCTGCTTCCCATTCTGATGAGGAGAGGGTAGAAATTTGTTTCACGTGGATACTTAACCACCCACACATTAAAAAAAAAATAAATCTTGTTTAGCACTTCTTTTTTTTTTCTGGGGCTACTGCAGCATCTTGAATGCTTATAGGTGGTGGCACAGAAGGGGAATAAATAAAGGAGAAGTCAATTAAAATGATGACCATAGAGGCCAAAAAATGTTTCTTTCTTTCCCCAGTTGGATCCTTGCTGACAGGTGGGATTTTTGCTGGTTGGATATGATGCAACATCCCCAGGGCAAGTGAAAGGGAGAAGATTTAGGTGAAGATCCCAACTTCAGCCATGCCAATGTTCCCAGGGTCCCACTGGGAGGGGGTTATGGTAGCCCAGATGTGAAGATTAGGAGACTGAGCACAGGGAATAATGAGGAAACTGTTGGGACTCTGTAACTCCTACACCATGGGGCTAAGAAAAAAAATGTTTCATAGCCAAGAAATATTTGAGGAGAAATTACTCATTTTAAGGGAATAACACCAGCTATTTTATGACTGGTGGGTCACACTTTCAGTGGGCATCTATTGTCCATGTGGATCTTCTCTTGGCTTCAAAGAAAGGATTTTTGGGAAGGGGTTTCTGCAAAGTGGACCATTGTGCAAAGCAGCCATGTGGCTTGTGATCTGCTTTATTATGCTGTGGTACACTGAAGAGCATGTGAAATTATAAATGGGAGCTACTTACAAGATACCCTTTATTCTGAGTGCAAAACAGAAAGCCTCTTGTGATGTTCCTCCTTCAGAAAAAATGACTCCTCATGGATCTATTTTATTAGGAGTGGGGGAATAACCCAGGATGGCTGGAGGAATCCAAGGGTGTGATTTTTAGAGACTGATCAAGATTCCCTGGTAGCTACTCAGTGACACATAAGAAGCAGTTCATCCTCCCTCTTTCCCCTTCCAATAACACCTAATTAAAGTAGAAGAAAAAGTAAGAAAAAAAAAGTAAAAAAGTAAAAACAAATTAAGAAAAAGAAAAAAAAAAAAAAAAAAAGAAAAAAACCCAGACAAAAATTAAGGGCAGGACAGCAGATATTGGGACCCTCCTGTAATTTTGCAATCACACTAAAACTGCAGTGAGCTTGCCAATGACCTCATTTACCAATACCTGGGCTTGTCTCTTGGGTAGCAGCTAATCAAAGCACCTGACACTACTCACCTTGGCTTGGTTTGGTGGGTGCTGGAGCTGAGTGTCTGCTGGTGCTAGATCAGCCTGTGGCTCTGCCTCTCTGAAGCTTGCAAGGTATATTTTCTGTAAATACATAGTGATTAATAAGTATTCCATGTGCATTCTAGCATTAGCCTGATGCTATAGAGCTGTGCTGACCCAACCTTGATTTATAAAGCTGTTAAAATGTTTGACCTTGTTTAAATAAAAGCCTCAAGGTTAATTACAGCAAGCAGTGGCTGTACACTCTCTCTGTTTGGGTTGCCCTGATGATTTGGAGGAGGAAATGGTAATAAATTCTCACCTTTTAAAAGTGACTGCAGTGGAGAAGTGTAAGAGTTTGCTTTTCTGCCTTTTTCATGTCTCACCACACTTTGAAATGTGATATATTGAGCAATGATGAGCTGCCTCTTCCTAGGGAGGACCGAAAGTTTTGTATTTTATCTCAAGTATATTAAGAACTGTAGTGAGAATGGAAAAAAAAAAAAAAAAAGGTTGAAAAAGGTTGTTGGGAATAAAGAGTTGGAGCTTTCCTCCTGGATAGGATGTAGCCATAATGAGGTAAACAAAGACATTGAGGTTTTGTGGGGTTTTTTTTTTCCTTATTGTACAGAAAACAAATTTCACAAAATAAAAACCAATTTGAGTTTCTTTTAAAAGAACTGGGAAATATTGAGGAAAGTTAATTGAAGCACATTCAAATTACAATAAACACATACAGCCACAATTATCTTCTTTTGACTAGAGTGTGGCTTAGAGATGTTTTTATCTTTTGTTTATTGCACTATTAAAAAAATGGAGAAGCATCAAGAAAGGGTAGATAGCCACCATATGGAATGACATATTTTCCCTATTTATATTTAAATAACTATCCATGAGAAACTATGCACAAATCATGCAATAATTCCCAACTGAAATGACTGTTTAGAAAATAAAAATTCTGAGGCACAATATTCTTTTCATATTAAATTGCCCATTTTCTGTACATCATATACACGTTTGTACAATACCAAAAAAATGTTGCATTACAGCCCAACGCAATTTGCTCACAATGCTAATGAAGATGGATAGAGGACATTGTAATGCTGTAGTAATTCATGAGCTGTGTGGGAAAACAAGACAAACAGGCTCAGAAAGCTGGAGCATAATTTTTTTTTTTTTTCCCTTCCCATTTTCAGAGTGAATAGTGGCAATTTTAATAACCTGCTGGTCTGACAGATTTAATGATGCCGATTAACTTTCATTGCTTGATTCATGCCATGCTCACATTTGGGGTGGGTATTTGTGCCTGCAAAGTTGGAGTGGCTGGTTTTAGGCAGCTAAAAAGAAGCTCCTAATACCCCACAGAGAACTTGGCAAGCCTGAAAGCCTTGGGTTGGGGATGCCACCCTTCCCCTGGAGAGACACATAGCAAGCCTGAGTCTTCCTTTGCAGTAGAGCCATCCCCCCACAGTCATGGACAGAGGGTCCATCTGCCCACCAAAATGTTCCTGGACCATGCAGGAATATTATTAATTCCTTCACTTGTAGGCTTCACTTATGACTGGATTCCTCTGACTCCAAGTTTTGATTAAGTGGGACTAAGCTGTGAATGCCAAGTTCATTTTCACTCGTGACAAAGCCCCAAAGAGGAAATATTTGATCAGCAAAATATCCAGCTTTGTTTTATACCTCCTTCAAAAAAGGAAAATGATGAAATCTTCTGACATTCTAAAACAGAAGCAAACCCTTCACACTAGCTGATGTTTCTGTAGATGCTCAATAGCTGTCACATTTTGTTTGTCTATCTGTGCATCTGATAATTCTAACAATTTTAGGTTTTAGAGTTCATTCAACATCTCTTAGCCAAGCACTTAGATTAATAGGTTGCAATCAGGCTTCTCACCTGAGAGAGAAGAGGTGAAAAGACAGAAAGCCCCACTCACCAAAACAATCCCTCCGAGGCTTCAGGTGTGGGGGTCACACCACAGCAGGAGGTTGAACACCCTGAAAATGGGAATATAGAAATATCTCCAGCTCCTCCTTTTCTCTAGATAACCACTCTAGATAACCAATGAGGGTCCCTTCCATAAAATAACACACCCAATCCCAAGCACAGCAGCACACAAAGTTCCTTCCATTTTTTTCCTAAAATCTGTTACAATTTTAACTCAGCATTCAGGCCCCAAGTGCACTTTGCATGAGCTGCCACACACCAACTTGCCTGGCCCTCCATGTGGCTAGCCCAGATGTGGCTCCTGTTTTTGGCCAGCCAGGTGCTGGGGATTCCTCTTACAGCACAGACCTGTAGGTACCCTTCCCATCAGGGCATCCTGAGCAGTGTTTTGTGGGATCCTGGCTTGCAAACTCATTTATTGTAGGCATTTTGCTTGTATACATAAGTGTGTGTGTGTGTCTGTAAATATATATATGTAAATATATGGGGAGAGGTCCTGCTGTGGGATAAAGATGGTTATTTATGTATGTAAGTTGGTATTTATTTATTTTAGAGGCAACTCTTCCAAGAAATGTTCAGGTCTGTCAGATAGAGGAAAAAAAAATCAGGTATTTTGTGGAAAAAACCAAACCAAATAAAAAAACCAAAACCCTCAAATAAACAAACAAAGCAAAACAAAACAACCAAACCACAAAACCACAACTTTGAGTTTTAATCAGTTTATTAATCTGAATTTTATGCTTTGTGTCTTTCTCAGTTTTCATTAGATCCCCTCTTTGATGGAAAGGTTCAATTGCTGTGCAAGCTCCAAGCATTCCAAGGGGTGTTTCTGGTTGGTATTTTGGACTTTTAAGGAATCCTAAGTACGTTAGTACTAAGAAAAAAAGTTTTCAGACTGGTAAGAAGTAGTCTTCGTGGCTTGCTGCTGTCAGACTTTTCTGGCAAAACTTATCACTGAGGTCCCAGTACTGCTGGTAAAGGTGTCTTCTTCATGCTCAGCTCCTATTTTTCATCCTTTCCTTGTCTTTCCAACTCTCATTCACCTAATTCATGTCCTGCCTCTCCATCTGTTCCCATCAGCTTGAACACGAAGTCATTGAAAAGCTGGAATTGTAGTTGATGTTCAGATGAAGGGCTACGAGGAGGTCTCCAGCATATCCATGACTGGGAATATCAGCACCGTATCAGGATACAAATTATTCTGTGCCACCAACCCAACACAGCATCCAAAAGCCATCTCTTCACATGGATATGGCTGGATGGCACCACATTACTGAGAATTATATGGAAAGGTCTATGGGAAAAAAATAATTTCTGATGCCACTAGTTTGTTCCTGGCATTACCAGAATTGTTTCCAATTTCCATCTGTAAAAATGCTTCACAACCTTTTTTTCTCCCACATTTCATTAGCAGTTAGCAATAATGCCACTGTAACCATGGTGGTCTGAAGATACAAATACAAAAAGGTTTGCAGAGAGTTATAACAACATTTAATAGAGTGACTGATACCAGGCTTCATTTTTCAAAATTACCATTAAATACTGTAGCATTTATTTTTTTAAATGGTACCTCGAAGGGCAAAAGAGTTTAGTTTCAAGCCTTCTTATTTTATGGCTTAAAACAAAAAAACAAAACAAAACAAAACAAAAAAAGAGAAAAACAAAGACTCTTGTCTGCTACAGAACTAATTTACTGGGGGTTTTTTGGTTTGGTTTGGGTTTTGTTTTTTGGGTTTTTTTTTAATTTTAGCAAGCTATACCAAAGCTGGAGAAAAGCCCATGGGAGGCAAAGGGTTTTGGCATGGCATGGGCATGGAATTGATATAATGACTTTTTGGAGCTGTGTTTTCTGAACAGCTCCAGGTATAAAAGTTGTCCACATCCCCTTTTGAGTCGCAGGCATCTGCCATAACTTTGACTGGGCTTCTCCATCCGGGGGGAGGGGATAAATTTGGATGACATTTAATTCTCTGCCCCAGGGCAATTTTTTTTCTTTTTGTCCTTGGCACTCTGAGGTAAGGATCTGGGCACAGTATTTCCCAAACAAAAAGATACCCAGGAATCTTCCATCATGTTGTCCTATGTTTGGGCAGTGTCCAAGTGTTTGTTCTGGTCTTCAAGAAGGTGAATACAAATAAATAATATGAAGCCCTGGAATGACTCATTTGTTGGGAGCCCACCTGCAGAACCCATCCCACAGCTGTAGGGATGGAAAGGCAAATAAACCAGCAGTAACTCAAGCCTGGAGGGTGCTGAGGGCTCAGGGGAGGGAAACTGGGCTTTCAAATCACTGTAACCCAAGGAAGAAAATCATCAGCCCGTATGCCTTTCACAGCACTGGGTGACAAAATGGTTTGTGGCTTAGCCATTGTTTAAAGGCCATTCCTCAAATTCCTTGTTTACTGTCAGCAGGGTGAGTTGTGGACTCTGTGACTTTAGCTGTTAATGGGCCTAAACACTTCTGCCAACAGATTAAGCTTTGCTGAAACGTTAAGAAAATTGGCCCAAACAGAGATAGGGAGGATTCTTGTTTAGCTGTTGTTTCATTTGCATGAGAATCATTGTCTCCAGACAATGGCATTTCCATATCGCCCAAAGAGAGGGCAATTGGGTGCACCTCATTCAGCTCCTGGTAAATGACAGAAATGGTTTGTTTGTTTGTTTGTTTTTTTCTAGAGAGAATGAAAAATGCTCGTTTTCAGCTGCAAAGATGAGGAGATCAGAAGTGATATCCAACCCCCCAAATACCTCCAGCTGGTGATGGGCTGGGAGTTAACAAGTTGGGATGAGGCTGAAAGAAAAGAACATTAAGTGGTAAGTGTGTTTAAAGCAATTGCTGTCTATGAGGGAAGAGGAATAAGTACAATTAGTTTATTTGGGGAAGGTGAAGAACAAATTCCTGCTAAAAAAATGCAAGAAGTGGTTTTGCCATGGCTCCTGCTACTCGAATTTCTCAGGTGATCCATGTCCTGTTGTTTCCACAGAAATGCTGTCCTAAGAGGTAGTGATGTTGGCAGGTAAGAGTTTAAGATATCAACGTGGTGACCATGATATTCTTTGTTTTGAAAACCATAACATCAAGAACGGGAGGTTCTCTTGGTAGGATGCCCAAGAGCCTATTTCATGGATAATTCTTGTTTAGAAGTAGGAGCTGGAACAGGATGAAAAGTTGTGCAAGACAGGATAAGAACTTAGTAGCTGATAAGATGGAGGTGTAACCTTGGTTAATTTTAATGATAAAAATCACACCCTTTTGTGAATAATGACCATGTTAATTTGGTAACCTCTCTAAATGTTTTAAACATGAACTTAGATGCATATGCATAGATAAGAGAGGCAGATGAATCAGGGTAACAAATCATGTAGTTTGCTTTGGTTTTCCCTTGTTGCTATTTTTTATATAAGACTCTACCTGTGTTCTTAAAGGTGTGCTACATTTCCAAGTTGTCACTTGGAATCCTTTTCTGTGCAGAGCTGGAAAAAAACACACATCCCAGCTGTATGTGTTGATTGATTACTGAACACTGGGTAAAGAACCCAATTTTGGGCCAACAGTACTGTCATCACCCAGGTGATGACACAGTTCTCCCAGGTTCAGTGTTCAGGAAAGGGTTAATTTGATGCTCAGGTGACATATATTCTCTGTTTCCCTCTCTGCTCTTAAAAAGAATAGCCTGGATCCTACAATTATTATTTGAATTATAGCAGCACCTGGAGTCACCAGCCAAGATTGCAGCCCCCTTTTCAGGAGGCACCAGCTAGAAAAAATTGCAAGATGCTTCCCCAGCAAGGTCCCCCACCCCCTTGGACATGGCCAGCAGGGAAGGAGCATCACGGGGATGGAGACTGAAGGCTGGAGACCACCATCAAGCCTGGGACACAGGGAGGAGACTGTGGGACAGGGAGGAGAGATTGTGTGCTGCCCAAAGGCCAGGCACATCTGTGACCCAAGGGAGTGATTCTGGCCAGGCATGACTGCCTGCTCATGGCCAACATCTACCCAACATTGCTCCAGGGAGATGCAGCAAAACACTGAGGAGCCAGCTCAAGACCTAAGAGGCTATTTTCTGACTTTATTGCTGATGAGTGCTATGAGATTTACTTCAAGCACCATTCGACATTTCCTGGCTTCAGGAGATCCTGCTGTTTTCTTTATTTGGGTTTTTTTGTTTTTTTTTTTTCCTCTAGACCTAACACTTCTGACCATCACTGCTGTTACTGGCAGGTACCTGTGGCTGCTTTAAATGCCACTGGATGAGAGGGGATGTTTACATTTCCCCAATTACATTGTCTTTGAACAGCTCTAAACTTGACTTTGATTAAACACGCTAATAACAAGAGAGGTTCCTTTTTTTTTTTTTATTTTATGAATGTCACTTGCTTGAGTTGAAAAGACATGCTCTTAATACTTGCTTTTCATCTAAATCAAGAAAGCAACACTAAGCAAAAAAGTATTTAACTGTAGCATATAGGATTGTAAAGATGGTAATCAGGGACACTGGTAATTGAAGCTTTTGGGGGAGAACCTTTCTTCTGAATCCTTCAGTCTGTTTAATAGGATAAAATTAGCTTGAGTGGTTTGGTGTTTGAAGAGGTTATGATATAATTGGAGCTGCCTCCTGGGTTTGCTGCTGGACAAGGCGATCAGGTGGAGACATGGGAGGGCATGGGAACCTCTGAAGTACAAGACTCAGCTTCTGCCATACTAATTAGCCTAAATTAGCTATGCCAGTTTTCTGCTTGCTTTTGAATTTCCCTGATAATGCTTTTATCAGGAGCGTAAGAAAAGGAATAGGAAAACGCGCGCAAAGTTCACCGCAGAACGGCAAAAGCGGTGGCGACAGCAGACACAAGTCTTGGGCTGAGTGCTGCAAGCTCCAAAAAAACAGGGGAGAAAAAAAAAAAACCTGATTGAGTAGCATTAGGAAATCACAAATGGAAATCAAGTGCAGCCCCTGGGGATTTAGAGAGTACCGTGGCTTGCACTCTTGAACACAAAAGTTGACAAAGCATCTGTAAGAAATTTATTACCTTGAGGATTATAGACATATTATTTTGAGGCTGACCCTCTCCCCCAAAAACTGTTCTCTGTTCTTGAGTGTTTAACCCAAGGTGAAGGATGAGGTTGTCCTCCAGGCAGAACCAGCTCAGGCACTGCAGTTTGTGCTGCATCATCCGCAAGGCCCCAGGGAGTCTGTTTGTATTTTGTTCACTTCTTCCAATTTTTAATTTTCACTTCTGACCCCAATTAATCAACCTTGAGCATGCAAAGAGATTTGTGGTGCATTCAGTATAGCTTGCACAAATCTATTTTAATTGAAAATGTGCAAGAGGGGAAGAAAATAAGGAGGGTTTGTTGTTTTTCTTTCTCTCCTGGAAGGGGTGGCTTCTGTTAGCAGTGGATGAACCAAGTCAGGAGTGGATTTCAGCTTTCTAAGGCATGGCAGGATGTGGTCCCATAGATAAAGACAGCTCCATCCCTGAGGAAAACTTGAGGCTGTGGGGAGATACAGATTTTTCCTTCATGAGTAGAATCACCATGGTTTGGAGACAGCTGTTTGGGGCCAGAATTGCCCATGCCACTGGTAGCACATACAGACTTTAGACCCTGTAGGAACAAGCACTCTGCTCTGCTAATTGTCCATTGGCCCCAGGAGGCCTCTAGTCACTGGATAAGAGGGTGGAAGGAGGTTCCAGGAAACCATCTGGACAAGTTTAGATGGCATCGTGGTTCAGGAACTCTCAGGTAGGAGTTTTCTTCTGTTTCCCACTAAACCTTCTTCCACACAATACCCTTGATTTTTGACCCTCCCCATCAGGCTGTCCCAAGGATGTTTTAGAAAGACCTATGTGAATATAGGAAAGGATCTTGACCTTATTCAAACACAAGAATTTGCAAGACTCATTCAGCCCTTTGCTGGGTCATGGTTTCCCACCATATCTCCTGGGTCACGTCAGAAGATGTTTAATTTGCTTCAACACTAAAAGCCACGATGGAAAAGGTAATGGGGTAGTGAACTGATCTGAAGGACGGAGAGAGGTGGAGGTGATTTGTGCTCCAGAGGACTTTTTCTAGTAAAATTAGCTTTGTTTAGATACATTCTGCATCTCAGCACAATAAGGCCAACCTGAGGGTATCGCACTCTCATGGTTCATCACTGTCTGCTTTCCATGGAAATTTAAGAGGGAAAACAGTGTTTAAAAACTCAGCTGAGCCATTTTATTGTATTTCATCCTATTCTTTCTGTAGAGGGAACTGGCTGATTTCTCATTTCTAAGAACTGCTTCTAGGGCAAGTTTGGAAGGACTTATTTTCATAAGTTTGCTTTACTATGTCCTTCATCCCCATGTACAGAGCACCTGGAACCACTTTTGGGGTCCTCTCTTAGCCAGGGTGATCTGGCCCTCAGTGGAAAATACAGTTCAGAATCTGTTTGGGGTTTTTTTGTTGTTTTGTTTTTGTTTTTTTTTAAGGCAATGAACTATTCAGGGAAAGAGATTGAGACTTAACTTTTCCTATTCAGACTCCCACACTCTCACAACACTCGTCCTCACTTTTTATCAAGTGCAAACACCTGAGTCCTGTAAGCCCCTTCAGCTCTGGCACACACGCTTTATGTATTCACTCGAGTGCCTGCATGCAGACAAGTGTTCCAACAGCTTCATCTCCCAACTTCGAGGGCCCCAAGGCACAACTCTGGGTATTACCTGCTCAGCTACTCCATGTACTGAGGGCTGGAGCCTTCAAATGCTTCTGCACAGGAGCAATGTTACTCCTGCACCCACATCCTCTCAGCACAGATCTTTGAGAGGTGGTTTTATATGAGGCCACTCAATTTCTTTCAATTCCCTGTTTTGTGGCTTATTGGCTTCTGCAACTACAGAATAAATACAGTGGAATTGTTTCTAAAATCACCTCAGCCTGGATTTTTGAGCTTGCAAACTCTGCAGGGGTGATATTTCTGTTCTTGAAAGTATGGTGCCCCGATTAGAGCTCTGAATGTGGAGTTGGTTTTAATGAGGGAGATGAGAACTGGGGATTCTTCTGTTTGTTGGACTGGGATTTATTTTTCTGCCAGACTCTCATCTTTGGAGCACTATCCCCCTTTGATGGAAATATTTAACTGGTAGAAACAATGAGGCAAATTCTTGAATGACAGCTGAAGAAGGGACCTCAATCTGTTGTCCTTGAAACCAGTCATGAGTTTCACAGGACACAGTGTCCAGCATAGCCCGACTCCAGAAGTTTTTATTCTGCAGCCAGCTGCAACTCCTGTTCAGAAAAGACAGACTGTTCCTCAGAGGAGATGTGCAGCATGGAAAAAACCTTGTCCAGATGAAAGGCTGGACCAAAGCCCTATCAGAGCCAGCCTGAAGCCTCTCAGTGGTCCCAGTGGAGCAGGAGTCAGTTGTCAGTGCCCAGACTGACCATGGGAGTGTCTGCAGCAAAGCTTGGAAAAATGTGGTTGAGCACAACTCAGATCTGACCCAACCTTGAACTTATTTGGGTTCCTCAGTCCATGGCACAAAAAGGTTTGTCTCTTCAGGTCTTCTTTGCTCTTGTACACAGGAGAGACAAGAGCTGCAGAGCACAAACCCACTTTTCAGGAGAGCTCCTCCTCTGTCTTGGCAGTGCCTCCAGCTGCTGTGGCAACAGAGAACTGCTACTCCTGTGCTTCTTGCTAGTCCTTGGAATGACTTCTGCAAGCTGGATCTGCTTCCATTCAGACAATATGACACATGATAAAGCAGTAATCATTTCAGCGGGTTTTTTCCTACCCTTAACCTGGACCCAAACCTGGCAGATGGGTCACCACCTGTCTGATGTCTGTCATCAGCATGCCTGTGCCTGGCAAAGGATAGATGTCCCAGGAGCACAGTGATGTGAAATCAGGACTTGTCTGGAGAAAAAAAAATAATTAATAAAAAAAAATATGAAAGATAAAAAATTCAAGGCATTCTGGCTAAAGATGCAAGAACCAAGCACTCATTGGTTGGGAGTGTTTGAACCTGTCCTCGAGCTTAGACTTCAGTTGCAGAAGGACAGGGCAAGTGGGGCTTTGTCTGAGAGCCAGCAGTTTTCTCCTCCTGGCAAGATGTCTGGAAGAGATGCCTCAAGTTCCAGACCCTCCCCTCTCTCAACAACACAGAAGGCAAAGCCATATGAAGCTGGCTAGATGGTTCAGGCTTGTGCCTCCCATCACTTAATGTCCTCAATGTCGTGGTACCCAAGACCCTTGAGAGACAGAGGTGATGGATGACCCTGGTGCAGATTGCATCCTCCTCCCTTCCAGTTGCAAGAGGATTCAAGTACATCCTGTTGGATGGGGAAGAGGGAAAATCTCTTCTGTTTAAACCACTTCCCTCCAGCCTCTGAGGAGAAGCAAACCCAGCAATCCCCATACTGTCTGCAGCATCCAAGAAGCTTTCAGAACAGCACGAGGGAAAGCTGTCTCAGGGAGTACCAGCAAGAAGAATCTCTCTTTGCCTCCATCAGGCAATACTGCAAACAAGTCATGTCTCTTAGAAGAGGGGGAAAAAAAAACCAACCAAACAATTTTAGAGCTCACTCTTTTTCTGTGTGGGTGCTTATCTCTGGTCACTGCTGTTCACCATGTAGAGAAGTCTCTGTGGCATGCATTTCTAAGAGGGCAAACTGTCTAAAATTAGCTGTTAGTTTAAAATAAGAGCATGTGCAGTTCTCCAGGGAGGGGCATTCATCCTCCAAAGGAAACTGTCAAGGATTGTTCAGGATTACTCTCCAGCTGTTCAGAACTGCTGCATCCTTTTAAATTATAATGTCAACATGTCGCAAATAATATGGAATGACAATGTCTAATTTCTGTCCTGTGAGGAATGAAAAGGAAGGAAAATTGCTAGCATACCAGATACATACCAGATTTAAGAGACCTGGTCACATTTCTAGGTGGCTGTAGGAGAATAATTAGTCAGAACATTAATGAAAATGTAGTTTTCTAGGTGGCTTCCAAAATGTAGAAACTTTGCATTATGGTTTCCAGGATGATGCTCTCCAGAATCGTTTGTGTTATCTCTGGGGAAAGGGATGTAGCAGCTTCTCCACTGGTTGGTTTCTTTATGTTGAGTAGCTGAGTTTTTTCCCCCCAAAAAATTGTTATGAGCACTGCTGGCTTTGAGGAAGGAATTTGAATGCCAAACTGAATGAGTGTACAGGGAGTCAAACCAACAACATGGTTATTGCTGACCCTAGCACCCACGAGCAGTGAGTTTATCCCCCAAAAAATGCATGATTGGAAAACCCAACCTGACTACATGGGCATCCAAGTGGAAGCCAGGAGGTTATAGCAGTTTCATGAGCAATTTGCACCATGGACTTGCACGTCCCATCTGAATTTTAAAGATCACCAAGAGGAGAAGGTGGTTTTTAGAAGATGTGTCTTTTACCTATTTGAGGTAGCTGTAGCTCCTAGGACTGCAGCAGACACCCTTTCCAAGATATGAGGTAGCAGTGAGTTTCTGGGACTCAGCTGGTGAAGAGTAACACATGGAGTCATGGTGATGTGATTGCTTCAATCAGATGCCCACATCCAGAGTTTAAATATTCTCCTAAAGTCTCAGGGTGGCTGCCTATAAACAATGCAATATAAACAAGAACTGTCCCAAGGTATACATTTTAATGTGGAGATTCCATGCAGGATTGTATATTTTCATGTTAAGTTAAAGAAGTAAATGAAACAGAAAGAATTCAACATGTTTTGCATTCCCTTGCAAGAGGAAGCTATTTTGATAAAACCTACAAATGATCCATATTGATACTAACATTTTTTTTTTTCTTGTAAACTCAATTTGAATTTAGAAAGTCTCTAAATGATAATTGAATCACGAGTCCGGATTAGGATTCTAGCAGCAACACTTGACTTGGTCAAAATCACTGTTATGAAGAGATGCAATTTTTACACAGTACTTCACATTGATTAAGTAATGTGCGAAAATGGAAAAAAAGTATTTGAATCTTAATCATAGTCATTTGCATGAAATAAAAGTCTCTGTCAAGGGAATGCACATTATAATAACTCCTGGGTGTTTTGGTTGCATCAGTGAGCAAAGAAGTTGTGTGCATTTTTTTCTTGTCCTAATATACAAGAATTTCCTCTATTTTTAGTGCACTTTTGATTATATGAGAATTCAGAAATCAGGCAGGGAGGCTACTGAGAGACTCTGAGACAAACAGTTATTTTTAGAGAAGACAAAATTCACAGATAATTGATGATGTACATACCTGAATTAAGTACAGGAACATAAACCAGCATGTTGGAAACGTGGGAACTCGGTTCGGAGCTAATTAAGGCTCATTTGCTTTTGACCTGCATCAAACAATAGCACTAAATCAGAAAAGCAGATGCATTTTGGAAGCTACTGAACTGAAGAACCTTATCTGGAGCCCAGTGGAGTCAGCAGAGACCTTCTCACTGCCTTCAGTCAATCAAGCCTTAGAAACGGCCGCGTTCATTTGCACAAATTGGTCTGAAGTAGAAAAGGGGCTTTAGCTGGAGTCCCCGTGCCATTGCTTGCAGATGTCACTGCTGCTGAACACTCTGGTGGTGTCCCTGTCATCTAAAGCAAGCCCAGGAGCTCAGGCAGGTGTCTCTGGGCCAGTGTGACCATTGTGCAGCCTCTTTTATTTTTAAAGAGTCGCGATTTCAAAAATCAATGGGCAGCAGCTGCTAATTACAGGAAATCTATGCCTTGGCCCTTCAGCAGGTTTTGCTTTCACCCCCACCCCCTTGCTGTGCTGTCTTCATTATGGGTTGGCAGCATGGTTCCATGGCAGTAAGTCATCCCCCAGGACTGGTTCCAGTTTCCCCCAGGGTAGACTTTGCACTGTGAAGTTTCTGGTGAACCTACTTTGCCTTGCTGACCTTGAGATCAATTTGGTGCAGTATTTTCTGAAAATGTAAGAAAATAGAGGCAAGGTTTCTCTGATTATTTAAAACACTTCCAGTGTGGAAGCTCATTTATCCCAGAAATGTGGTTTTATGAGCGCAAAGTATTTGTTCTGAATGAACCTCAAAGATCCTTGACCTCCTTCTCCATCTTCCAACGATCACAAAGCAGGACAAGGACTCCTGGACATTTATGAACAGTCAGCAGAACTGGTTTACCTTTTTTAGACCTTAGCAATTGTTCCACAAGTTCCTTGGCAAGAAGTTTTCTAGGCATGAGTTTTTGCCAATCCCTCTCTCTTTCACTTCTGCAAGATGTGCTTGTAAGGGGGGACAGATTCAAAGACTTCAAAGGAGGAGGGCCCTTTTTTTTTTTTTTTTTTTTTGAGACTGTTGCTGTATGAAATCCGTGGAGAGCTGCAGAAGTTGTCGTGCTATCACTGCATTGTATCTGGAGGGATATTCAGTTATCCCCAGCCACAAGATCATTTGGATAATTGCCTCTTGCAGGGGATCGAAGCAGGTATGGGAGGAAAAATAAATGCTGAACAACTCAGCTTGGGAAGGAAACGTAGGTTGAAGTTTATCTCTTGCTGCTGAAGCTGCCAGTAAAGCTAGGAACAGGAGGGGGGTTTGTCTGGGATTTATTCTGGGGGAGAAAGGTCCTGCTGTCTTCAGAGTGAGATGAAATCAAGTTCTGCTTGCAATACCTCTTACATGTTGTAGTTGGAGGCCAGGAGATTTTTATTTTTTTTTTTTTTTTCCATCAAAATAAAGGAATGGATGGCCCTGTGCTTATAAGAGCGTTGGCATTCCTACAAGAAGTGTGGAGGTTGATAAGGATTTTCTTTATTCTTTTCAAAAATAACCTTTCCTGTGAAATGCAAGCTCAAGAACATTATCAGTTACATAGAGAAATCCCATGAAAGGCTGCATTACAATAATGAAGAAAAGAGATTCTGAGAAGAGAGCAGCAGCAAAGGTACTCAGTGCCTCCTCAGCTCGAGCTGCTCCTTCTCCACACAGCTTGTGTTTTCAAACTGTGTTTTTTGGCAAAATCCTGCTTGAGGGGGACAGCTCATGCACACAAACCACCCCCCAGACACCATGCTGGGATCTCATCTTGTCCCTCCCAGGGAATTCCCAATGCCTGAGGAGGTTGTCAGCGTGGGGGGGTTCATTGTAGTAATGGGGGTTGCTAGTAGTAACTCCATTTAATCTCCATTTGTAGTAGTTGCTACATATGTAGTAACATACGAAGTAACATCCTACTTAACGTAGTAATCTCCATTTAAGAGCTGAGGGGAAGGGTGATGTTGTCCCTGTATTTCTCCTAATTTGAGCCCCATGCAGATGGCATTCATGGGGCAGCAGTAGCCACCACCACATCCCTGGCCCTGCAAATGCAGCCCTGGCATTTTACTGAAGTCAAACCCATCTCTCTCATAAAACAGGGAAAGAAGAAATTCAGAAGAAATAATCCTATTAATTAACACCCAAATCCTGGTCCCTTTGCACAGCCTGTGGAAATGCCATGTGTGTGAGGGAATGGAGGCAGAGGGAAGGGAACACAACCCTTCTCTTTGGTTGCATCAGTGTTCCTGCTTCCTGGGCTGTCTGCTCTGTTCTTCCCAGTGTATTCCTGGCAGCTCCCATCAAGTACCACACAGCACAGAGCTTCATGGATGGTCCCAGGCTGTCCCCACCAGGAGCACACAAGAAATTGTCATGAGAAAATTAGTGTTTCCTCCTCCCAAGGCAGTGATGAGTGTGTTTTGAGTGTCCTTATGGAGAGGGGCAGCTGTCATCCGTACTATCCCACTCTCATAGTCACATTTTTCCTGGAGAAAGGTGCTGAATTAACAGGAGCACTGAGCAGAGTGTCCAAGGATTTTGTGGTTGGCTTTTAAGAGTTAGACAAATAGCCATCCCATGAAGGCAAGGAATGGATGAGGTGGTTTCACAGCCTACCTCCTGGTGCCCTCTGGCTTTGAGCATCAAGATCCTTCCACTACAAACAGAGGGAGTTACTATAAAGAAGAGGCTGTGGTTGTTGTTTGGATGTCCCTTGCAATTGTGGCTGTCTTGGAGTTCCATCTTGGATTTATTCCAAGGGGTGATCCACATGCATTAGGTCAGAAACTATGGGACAGAAAATGCTTGTGCAGCTGAGTTGGTCTTGGATTACCAGAGGACATTTCTGTGCCTGGAGTAGCAACAATTCTGGCTTTGCATTATGGACTCCAGGAGGCCACAGGTCCAGGAGAAACATGTTAAACTGGTTAGGACTCACTCTAGAACTGCTCCCCAAAGCCTGAAGAGCAGCCAAGGCTTTCTGAGTGGAGACCCCTCTGGTCTGGAAATTATATCTCCTGATGGGTCATGAAAACTCATCTCTGACCCCCAGTACAAGTCTCATTTCCAAAAATAATGCTGGCCCATGCCTCATCCCTCCAAGATTTGCAATTTTAAAATCTGTGACCCATTTTCAACTGAAAGGGCAAAAGTTCTCAGAGATACAAAATTCTTATAAAAGTTGTGGAATTTGATGATTGGAAATGATCATGCTGAACTTGTGAGGAACAATAAAGAAAGGTTGAGAAGAAAAAGTATGTGGGGAGGTGACAGGGGACTTGGGGCAACAGTCTGTAGGACTTCATTAGTTCCCAGGCTGGGAAAAGAGCTTCTTTGACTGGTTTTTGTTTAATTGCAGAGGATTTCCACAAGTCCCAGGTGTCTGGCAGCTCAGAGCATGATCCTAAGCCACTGAGAACCATTCCCATGCAAGGCAAAACGTGCTCTTCAGATCCCCAGCTCTGCATTCCTGCCCTGTGTCTAGGTGTAGCAATAGAAATGTAGGTAATAAATAAACCACCCAGAGAATTTCAAGTCAGAGTGGCTCTAAAACAGGAGAAATTTAGCTTCCCCATGCTTCCCCATAAATGTAAACGTGCTGTGAGTGCAGCTGCCCTTGCATGGCCATACATATGGGGAACAATACTCCTTCATGGCATCAAACACAGACAGTGCCAGGTGATATTTGGCTTCTCAGCATATATTTGGGAGGGCTGTGCTACACATTCACAGGAGCCATCTTTCTTTTTGTGCTCCATTTTCTGTTCTAATTCATCCATGAACTCCTCCCTTTGCTGAACCAGGAATCCAAGGCTGATCCCTGGAGAATCACTTGAGTCTTGGCTCCTCAAGCATATTCAGGCTGTTGTATGCCACAAGGGCAATGTTATCCCTACAGAGATTTTAGCAGAATGCCTTCTAACCCTGTTTAAGCAGCTACTGGTATTAAGATATTCTGAACAATCATTAGCTCTATTTGCTGAGCCTTTAGATGTGTGAATCAGTGCAAACATCTGGAAGGAACAGGTGGAATTCAACTGCGTTTACTGTACTTTTCTATTTTAATGGTGTTTGGCTTCTCTTTTGATTGAACGTTGATTCTTTCTGGAGACCCAAATGTTACTACAGGCATATATGAATTTAATTTAGTTGGCAACGAGTTTAAAATTATTATTTCAGAGGAATTTTTGATGTTAACTAATGAGGCATCATATTCCGTACATATTCCTGGCATTTCAGCTTCTTTCCCTGAGGAAGAACAGCCTGTGTGCTTCCCAATCCTACTTTGCACCAGGGTTTTCCTGACTGAGGGCACTTCTGCTTCTGCAGCTCTTTCACTTGGTGTAAACTGTTGAACCTTTAGCAGGGATTCAGCCTGATATTTCATCTGAGGTGAAAGCCCCTTATCCTCTGTCTGTTGGTGCTCAGTTTCTTCTTTATTTGACTTCATCTTGGTGACAACGAGGACCAGTTCCCTGGAGCAGACATGTCCAAGATGTCATCTTTATTGCCACTCCATAGCTGGGTCATAGCACTTCTGGACCCCACCACATTCAGGCAAGTCAGCAGTGAGAAAAGAAACATTATTTTCAACTTGAAACTTATACCTGAAATCAAGAAAACTCTCACTGCATCCACACACATGTAATGGCAGTTCCCCACCACCACTCCCCTGCTCAGTGGCAGCATTGGGTTACCTGGAACTGTCCCATAAATATGTATGATGACCAAAACCTATTTCTGAAGGCCTACTTGGGAGAGGAAGGAGAAAGGAGGAGGAAAGCAGTTCTTACACTGGTGTTAGGATGAAATTGTTGCTGTGAGGGTGGTGAGACCCTGGCCCAGGTTGCCCAGAGAAGCTGTGGCTGCCCCATCCCCTCTACCTCCATACCATTAATTTGGTAGTCAGTGTGCTCAGCTGCTTGGGGACTCAAATTTGTGTCTTTCTGCTGCCTGAATCAGGGTATTTAAGCCTGGCCCTTCCTTAGCTGTAACAGGGGATGCCCTCCTCATGAGCAACTTCTGAAGGTCTCCATTTTATAGAATCATAGAATCATAGAATTAGCCGGGTTGGAAGGGACCAACCCTTGACCCACCGCTGGGGTTGCTAGACCATGGCACTGAGTGCCACATCCAGTCTCTTTTTAAATGTCTCCAGAGACAGAGAATCTACCACCTCACTGGGCAGTCCATTCCATTGCCTGATCACCCGCTCCGTAAAGAAATTCTTTCTAATATCCAACCTAAACCTCCCCTGGCACAACTTGAGACCGTGTCCTCTTGTCTTGCTGAGAGGTGTCTGGGAAAAGAGACCAACCACCCCCTGGCTCCAACCTCCTTTCAGGGAGTTGTAGAGAGTGATGAGGTCTCCCCTGAGCCTCCTCTTCTTCAGGCTGAACAGCCCCACCTCCCTCAGCCTCTCTTCATAGGGTCTGTGCTCGAGTACCTTCACCAGCCTGGTTGCTCCTCCATTGGACCTTTCTCACCAGAACAAAACAGCAAAACCGCCGCACTCACCAAAACATCCAAAAGAAATTAAAAACATAAAAAGCCTGGAGACCCTGACCTTATGATGCTGAATATTGTACAAACACATCCCAGTGTCAAGGAGTTTGAGGCTTAAATAATTTCTCTAAACAGAAAGTCCTTCTTTGTTTGCCACATTCATCCCAACAGGCTGGGGCCATGCTGCCTGGTCCCACCTTTCCCATCCCAGATTCCCACCAGGGCCCCACCAGCTCCCACACACACTGGAGCTTCCTTCCCAAGCAACCTGGCCAGGGCAGTATTTTTCTGTTTGCACACACACACACAAAAAAAAGAGATGTGAGCAATTAACCAGGCCACACCTCCCCACACAACTTCTCATGCCTCTAAAGTTTCTAAACCTCAGAGTATCAGGTTCCCAAAATCCTTGCTGCCCAGGAGGGAGGTGTTGAACAGGCTGTGGGAGTTTTGCTCCCAAGCCAGTGAAACTGGGCTGCTCACTGCTTTTGGACCATCAGGTTGTTTATACTTCTTTTTTTCACCTGCTAACCTAGTTTCTAAAGAATATTTCTCTTTTAAAGAATAACTTGGATTTTAGATGCTTTTTTTTTTTTTGGCCTGCCTTTTCAATGCAATGCCACGTTAGGGCTTGCTTTCTTTTTTATTTATTTTTTTACCCACGTTTTAATGCAAGCAGGCCCTTGCCTAGTAACAGCAATTGACATCTGGTTTTCCATCTCTCTGAACCCAGCAGTGCTGCTGCTCCAAGACTCAGCTGGTTGGAAACATATAGACAACACACATTTACATTCAGCATGTCTAACATCATCTGGGACTTAAAGCCACAACACTGGTGATGAATAGAGATAGACATTTAGTCACATCAAAGCTATTTGCTAATTGCAGACACTTCGTTGTTGCTTAATGTTTCATGTGCCAGATTAGTTGGTTGATTTAATTGGTTGGGCAAAACTTATGTTTTAAAGCAAAACATTAGTTAAAACATAATGTATTCCCTCATGGAAAACTCCCATAAAATTGCATGCATCAGAAGTCAGTTTGTGCTTTGTAATTCTGTGTTGGGTTCTGTAGTCTGTCTGTCTACAGTGTAGAAAACTAAAGTTTTCTATTGAAAAGTCTATTATCGAATAGCAATCCAGTATGGTATTCTATTTTGTAAATATATATTTTAAGGTATTAAATAATTTTTTATTAAACACATCAGGTAGGGTGATAATTGTCTTCTATAATCTGGTTTAGTTTTATAATATATGAATGGGGCCACTGTAGAAATGGCTAGAATGGGATGGCAGGGTGAAAGTCATATAGTTCTTTCTATGTATGTCCAGGGCTGCATATCTATATGAATATATTGAATTGATGTGAAAAATTTCTGTTCATGCATGTGTCTGTTGCACATGCCAATGTCAAGATTTACACACTGTGTATACCTCTATTTAAGTTTAAACACAAACTCAAACCTGCTAGTGCAGTACAGACTGCACAAGAGGTTGATTCAGACACCTCTTAGTGCCTCAGTATTTCACCAGAAAACACCCCAAATCTTTACCAAGCTTCCCAGCAGCTGCACAACAGGGCTGCCCAAGCTGCCTCCAGGGAGGAAACATATTCTAGGTCCTGGTTCCATGTGAGAGAGGACAAGAAATTTTTCCCTAGCACAGGAGTTGACCATGAGAACTGAAACCAACAGCTTAACCACCCTAAAATCTTTGGGGATTTTCATTATAAATTTTTTTTTCCTGAAAAGCTTCAAAGGTTTTGAACTAATTTTGCTGCTAAAAGGAACATTTTCCAAGCCCAAACCCTCTGTATGTTTGCATGTCTACATATGAATATTAAAATGTTGAGTATGTGGACCACCAAAAGTTTGTTTAGCTTGAAGTTAGAGATTTGTTTTGCTTAGAATTTAGTCTCTTGATATTTGGCTGATCCCTTTGTACTAGCTTTTATCTTAATTGCTTTTTAAACTATAATTATGATGCCACATCCACATGGCTATAACACCACTGTAGTTCACGTTGAGCATGTTGCATTATAACTTCTATTTTTAAGTGCTGTTTTTTGTTTTGTTTTAATTCAGATGCAAAATTTACATACTTCAGCCATGAAGCAAAATCTAAGTCAGGGAGAAAATCTTTTTTTACTCTATTTGAGAAAATAAAATAGTTTGCTGAATATTAAATTAGAGAAAACATTTTTTTCTCTACAATGCTGAAATTATAAAAGAGGAAAAATGCTCTGTTTAAAGATCCAGCTGAAATTTTGCATGCTATTACCCCATAAATAGAGTCTCACATGTACGAGCATTTTAATGTGTATATAGCAAAGCCATATTGACACTGCAGACTATCATTACTCCTTAAGGAAATGTCAGGGGCTTTCCTTTCTTATTTGAACGAGCTGTGAATTTATAATTCTTTCAGCCAGTTGGTTTTAATAAGCTATCCCTCAGTTATTCACACTTAATTCTCTAAATACCTATTTGAAGACGGAACCACATCAATCCATTAGGCCAGTAATGCAGCCCAGCCTTTAAAAAGTCCAGGCATAGTGTCCTGCCAGCCCTAATCCTCTTCTCAGCAGAAAGATTCCAGCATTTTGGGGGGAAGAGAAAAAATACAATCCCCTGGTTTGCAGCATCCCTTTCTCCACGCAAACTTACACGAATGACATCGGGGCTGCGAGCGGCGTGGAGGAAAGAAGGAGGCATTGCACTTCACCTGCCCACAGTGTCCTCCTGTAACTATCCTCCACGTTCCCCATGATTTCTGCAGAGATCTGGGGTAAACTGAGGTTTGTGCATCTATAGAGGGGTCAGTGGGTTGGTTCTTGCCACTGTAGCATGGCCTGAAGAGCTGAGGATAATGTTATACACAATATTGTGCAGTGTTGGACCTGGCATGGGGAAGATCCTCCAGGTACACTTAATATCACATTTTCATGGGCCACAATTTTCATTGCAAGGGGAGATCTGCTGTGCTCATGTCATCTGAGGGGCCAGATCAGTTTTGAGCAAACAAAAGCTATTCTTATTTTTAGTCTTCTCACTGCATTCATTTAAGGTTATTCTAGGAGGTCCAGAGGTTACAGACAGGCTCCCTGGTAGAGCTTTTTGTTTGTTTGAAAAAAAAAAGAAAAAAAAAATAGAAAAAAGAATGACAATAAATATTGCAGAATGCAGTAAGAAATGGGAAAACTCCTGTTGCACACAATCTTCTCAGAGTGAGATGAGAACAAATATGTTGCTGCTTTGTTCTCCCTCCATCCAAAAATTACTCTGAGCAACTATTTACTCCCCCCCCAGCCAGTATTTTTGGTTCCTTTTCTGTGTAAATAACGTGACTTCTGGAAAGGGAAAAGGTGCCTTTCCTGGAAAGACAGCCCTGGGTGGAGTGAAAAGCTCCCCTCTTGCCCCCCAATGCTGGAGACACTTTCCCCAACTCCTCAGGCTGCCGGGAGCAGGAGATGACGAAGAGCTCCAACCTCCACAACATCTTTCTTGAGGCCATCGCTGCTCCATAACTCCCCCCCAGCCATCTCCAGCCCCTCAATATTTCCCCCCACGTACACCCCACCACCACCACCACCTCCTTTTGTGCTTCCATTCAAGGTTTTTCTGAAGTGAGACAATCTTTCCCGTTTTTGTTTTTTTTTTTTTTTGTCTTCTGGCTGCATCAAAGTTAGGACTTTGTTAGGGATTCTTGCTATCGGCATCTGTTACCTCTTTTTTCTCAGGGGCTAAGGAGGAGGCTGCTGCAAGGCTGAAAAAGGCTCTCATTCAGCCTGCAATTGCTTCTCTTTGCTTTCCTGTCACACTGTCAACCTCAATCAGAAGGCAATGAAAGTGATACAGAAGCAAAGCTTTGCTGCCTCCTCCTAGAACAAAGAGCGTCCCATAGCCTAGTACAGATTTCACATCCAATTTAACTCTTTGGAAAAGGATTTCAGGAAATACATAGTCAAGAGTTGAAAAAATGGAGTTGGGTCTACTATAAAGGCTAAAAGTATTATCCTGGCTTAGATAAGCTACAAAGATAGGTTGATACTATTTTCTAGCATAAACCACATTAGCTGGCATTACACATTGAGCTTTCTTTACTCGTTAAGTTGCAAGGAGATTTGAGAGGAATTTAGCAGCTACATAAAATGACTCTTTCATGATTCTAGCTTTAACAGTCATTTTAGTTGTACAAGGTGCATGAATAGCAAGGACCTAAATCATGTTGTTTAACAAATCTGGTATTAGAGGGTTAGTCTCAGTTTACTTATTAAGAATTTAGTTGAGTAAAGGATTTTAGGACTCAGTTCTTTGTGTGGATGACAATGAAACAGGCCAGTACTTGCATTTTTGGGAACCTAAATCAGCTATACATGTTTGAACTATGCTTTTTGGGGGGCCTGCAATTGCTCTTTTGCACAGAGAATATTTTTCTGCTTGCATTCACATTGAAAATAAGGCTTGTTGGGCAGGTTGTAGAGCAATGAGGTATTTCACTGGGTTATCTCGAGGTAATATTTCCCAAATTTAGAATAAGCTTAAGGTCCATCTGCTCCCATTCACCTGCAAACACGGATCCTCGTAAGCAATGATAAGCTTTTTTTTTTTTTTACACGGGGGAAATAAAAAATAAAATAATTTTTTTAAAAATTAAAATTTGTTATTTCAATACATTTTTTTATCATTGAAAGCAGTCTGTTCTTATTGAGGCAAGGTC
>JAAWXA010000014.1:18295079-18358795 GCA_038090715.1 Florisuga fusca
TATATTCCTGGGAGGCTCTGGTTCTTACCCAGCAGAGCTCACCATGAAGCTGGGGGAAATCTGTGCTAACATTCTGACCCATGGATCCACCATTTCAGTAGTACAGAAATAGATGAGCTTTTCATGCCCTGGAAACATGCAGCCTACCTGATTCCTACTGGGTTTTAAATGAATTCTTGAAAAAAACATCTCTAAACTCTTGTGTAATACTCAAGGTCTAAAATTTTTCCCCAAAACTGCCTTCAGGAGTTCATGTCTTATTCATCCCTCCAGCATCAATCATGTAATAAAAAAGGTTATTTTGAAACCAAAGCCATTGATTACCCCTCAGAGTTTTTGTTAGGGATGGATCTTTTCTGCCTCTTAAAACCAAAATATTCTTTCACTTTCTTTAAAACCAAAATATTCACCTGCCGTGTGAAATAAAACGTCTTTTGCTCTCAACTGATTAAATGTTGGTGCATAGCTTCTGCATGGAAGTGGAACATCATTTGAAGTAGTTGGGTTTGGGTGGTTTGGGGTTTTTTTGTGCTGTGCTAGATGCATAAAATATGTCTTTTAATCTATAGCTCAAGTAGTCAACTGCTTGAAATAATGTCTCTGACAGTTGTGGGTTTTATGCAAGTGCCAGCATTAAATAGCATTATTTAAATTTGCTTCTAAATACTTGTTTGATAAGTAGGGATATGTATGATTTATTCATATCACAATTTACTGAAACATGTTCGCTGGGTGGTTTGGGTTTTTTTGGTTTTTCTCCTAATTTATACCCTGCTGTCACTCTGTTTTTATATATGTTAGTTTAAAAAGATTTGCCCAACGTAAATAAGAACAATTACAGAATTACAGAGCAGGATTACTTCTGAAGGGGAAAAAAGAAATAAATAACCATGGCTTGTATTCTCAGTGGCTATTCCATTTGACTCCATCATTAAGAAAAGTATTCAGAGCATCTAAAGGGTGAAGAGTGGAGGGGTGTGTTTTCTTTTCGATATGATAGCTGCATTCAAGTTATTCTTCCCTTTACAATAGATTTTACCTAGCTTTATCTTCATAGGAAGCTGCTCTCTGTTGAAAAGCAGAAGTGAATAGGAGTGTCATGACATAGGATTAACAGTACAACCGGATAGTAAATCAAATGTTTGAGATGAAAAAAAAAAAAAAAAAAAAAAAAGATATAAAAGAAGTCATCAAGAAGGAAAGACACTGTGTTGTGGCTGGACCTGTGACTTCAGGGCAAGCAACACAAAAGAGAGATCCAACAAGTGCCAAAATTAAAGACCGAGCAAAATTAAGATTTTGAGTCTCGTAGATGTTAATATTTGACAAATTAAGCTTTAGAGTAACCAGGGCTGGTGATCTTTTGCTCTGAGCAACAATAGCTGTCAGAAAACACATATTGCCACCAGATCCTTCTGCAACATGGCACTGCTATCACAGCAATGAGCCTGACCACAGGTAAATGCATCCCTTCCTGCTGTATGATTTGAATGCACTTGCCACTCCATTCTCACAGTTTAAATTCTATGGAGAGCAACTTGCAATACTCTTAACGGGCTCTAATCTCTCTGGTTTCAGTTTGAGTCCAAGAGGCATTTCATATCATCAGCAGTGGATTTATATTGTATGCTTAGAAAATAGAAATGGATTTCCAGGGGGTTTAATTTATCAATATCTTGTCTTCATGGGAAAGATTCGTTTGCATAGGAAAAAGGGTTAAAAGAAGGTTTAAATTATGTCTCGAATATTTCCTGGAAACTTTGTACAAAAAATATTCTATGCCACAAAAGCCCATTAAATATTCAAACTTTAATATACATTCCTCAGTAACAAATGTACAGTTAGATAACACATAAAGAATTATGAATGACTAATTATATTTTGCATATTTACAGCAAAGACAATTAGCAAATAGCTTTTATATGCAAAATAAATGAAAAAGTAATTAAGATGCACTAACTAGAGCAGCAATATCAAGTCTGTTGTCTTGTGATTCACTCCTAACAAACATAATAATTATGCATTCATTGTCATATAATTAAAACAGCTCTGTCCTTTAGAAAACTGGTTATTTACTGTATAATAACCTGAAGAGTGGCAGAAGTTCCTCATAATGGTAAGAAGGATAATTAAATATTTCTTCCTGGTGTCTGCTCACCCGGTTGAGTTTATTATCTTAAACTTGTGTGAGAAAATATTTCCTCTGTGGCTCCAAAAGCTCTCCTCTTCACTGCTGGGAAAGGTACATCACTACCATGCCCCATGCCAAGCTACCTATCCAAAACCTCCTTGGTTGCTGCCAAAATGGGCACAGCATTAAAACCCACCCTGGGATGAGAAGGAGGATGGGAAGACTCTGGTTAGAGCTTAGGGGTTTTCCTCCATGCTATGACCTTGGGTGAACTTCTTCAGTGTTATCATCAGTGTGGCCACAAGTTTCTTTTTGGGTGTGGAGAATATCCCCCAAACTGGGTGTGGGCAGAACTACATCCTTGTAGGACCAGAGACTTATTTGTCCTATGCCACAGCTCCCCAGCTGTAACACAGGCATCTCCTCTGTCTTTTCCTATTCCCTTTATTTCCCATTATCCCAATAAAACATAATAAACCATCCAGCCCCAGCTAGAACCCTTAATCAGTACAGGACAGAACAGTAATATCCAGTACTGTAAGCCTTCCTTATAATACTAATATTATCACACACTTTTTTTTTTTTTTTTTTTTGTCTCAAAATTCTGCTGTTCTATAAACCTCAACTGCAGAACCTGCCGAGCTGCAGTGGAGGAAAAACAATGTAATTGCTTGGCTGCATGTACAGCTGGCCTGGATCAGTAATCGGATTTCCAGGACTCAGGAGGTAAGGAGCAGGGCAGAGGGAGACACATTCACCTACACAACCTGGGACACACAGACTTAGCTCGTGCTTCCAGACAGACCTCATCCTCCTCTCCAAAAATACTCCTTTCAGTGTTTCTCTACCAGGTGGTCTTTCCTTTTATTATTTGGGAAAAACTAGTGCTGTTTTCCTGGGGAGGAAGAACATCCAGGCACGGAGGGATCTGTGCACGGAAATGTCCTTGTGGGCAAAGAACTCAGGAGCAGACCCATGCAGAGGGATCCAGGGTGACTTTTATTACCTTTGGCTCCTGTCACCTTAGCCCCTTTGCTGGCAATATTTTGGGCCATCCTGACATTGGCCTTGAAAGGGATGGGTCATCTGGACCCTACTGCAATATGCACAGAAGGAAAGAACTAAGGGGGAACTGCACAGTGCTTTTCAGGCAGTGCCCTCTGGAAGGCAGGGGATTTTTTTCACAGATTTCTTAATACCCGAGGGAAGGAAAAAAAATAGAGTCCCTTTGGGCTGTTACACACTTAATTTACTCTGACTTCCTCATCTGCTCATGTCTACGTTGAGAAGGCATCAGGACTTCACCTGACCTACATGGAGTGACCCCCTGCAGTGTGATGTATTGCTTTTAAGAGAATTAAGCATCCTGTGAAGCTCCTGTCCCCAAAGAATCCCCATCCCACCCCATTTCTAATTCAGCACTTACTGTTTAGAACAGAAAAAGGTCTTTGCTGCTACAGAAATTTCAGTGTCTTTAGGCCACACACACTGTAAGTTTGACCTGTTGCTAAGGTGGATTTCTCAATACCTCTGCCTTTCCCTGTTACCCCCTTTGCAGAATGATTTGCACTTATGCTGAGCAACCAGGGTTTACTTGCTTCTTGCACAGCCAATCCCTCACCCAGTGATGGAGGGGAAATATGTGTAAGTATTGGTAATTCAGCTGTGTTCCCTTTAAGATCCTGACCCATTTTCCCAGCCCCACAAACCATCTCCACAGAATATGAAGGAAGAGGGAGCACTAGCCATCCTAAGGGGTTCATTAGCCATCCCAGAGGGTGCAGTAGCCACCCTATGAGGAGCATCAGCCATCCTACAGGGCCCATGAGCTTCATAGATCCTACAAGGTATGAAGCTATAGTGGTTCTGTGCCTGGCTCTGCACCAGGCTGTCAAGATGACAGACTTAACCTCCCTCTGTCCCTGTTTACCCAAAGTAAGAAGATTGTGAGGCTTAGTTAATGTTTGTAAGTGCCTCAGGGTTCTTAGAAGATAGGCACTATGAACAGGCAAGTGCATTATAATACATGTCATAAGAAGAATTAATAAACTATAATGTATTAATTTAAAGGTAGCAGACACTCATGCTTCTTTACAGGCACCCAGAAAATTACATTAAAGTCAAAATCAGGTTGCAGAAAAAAGAATGCAGTCAATCACTACTGGATACTGAGTTATAAAATATCAATTATGAGTCACTGGTGAGAAGTTGGATAAAATCAGGTGTTAGGGAAAAGACACCTGGAAAAATAGGTGCAACACATGCTTTTGTTTCAGAAGTTAAATCATTCTTTTTGGAAACTCAGCTCTTATTTTGGGTACTTCTCTTTCCTGCATGCCCTTTCACAGGACTGGGGACCTCAGCTGGGCGCAAACCCAACAGGACATCCCTTCTGCCTCAGAACTTTGGTGGCAGACAGCTTGAGCCCCCAGGAAAGAAGCAGAAGGCCCTCCATAACCTTCCCTGGAATCAGGGTGAGAATGAAAAGCCCTTTAAGCATTGCCATCCATTGAGGCAGCTATGTGTTTTCCTGGGAGAAGGTAAAGCCTACCCCAAGCTGAGTGGACAGGCTTGATATGGAATCATAGCTGCTCCTGGATCCATGGAATGAAGGACAGCACTGAAGTAATACTGGATTCAAGAAGTAGGATGGACTGAGATTTCCCTTTGGCCTGCATACAGAAGGGCAGTGATTAAGAAGAAGAGCTTCAGGGGCTGGAGGATCCTGTAGAGAGCTCTGGGACCTCTCTGGTGCTTACAGAGGCAGGTGCACGTGCTTAAATACATCCTAAAAGGGAAGTCAAGAGGACAAGCCACCAATAAGACACAAGTGCCTGTGTTTAATGTGTTTGGCACGTGCAATCTAAACCCACCACCAAGCTCTCCTGGAAGCAGAACTGCTGAAATGAAAATGCTGCCTCTGCTTTGAGCTGTTGCACCTGAAGCAAAGAGGCTGCAACCCTGTATTTCAGCAATTTTTCTTGAATGTTAGATGGGAAGCTGGTTTATTCTACCTTTTCAAGGTCCTGCACCCCTTGCATGGCTCCTTCTGCTGCAGAAATCACCCCTGGGCACATCCTCAGCAAGGCAACGGGCCAGCAGCTGGGTTGCACCTCCAGTGTAGGTGTATATCTCCCTATTTATGGGTAGGGATAAGAGGCTTTTGGTAAAGGAATAAAATGAGCTCTTTCTCTCTCTCTCTCTGCATAAAAGAAAGAGTAAATAAAATTCCAGCAGCTACAAGCTGGTGACATTATACTGTCATAATCCAGAAATGAACATCGATTCAGAAGAAGTCGCTTCTTCAAACTTTAACGCAACAATTAAGTATTCCATTGTCATGGCTCAATTAAATGGTATGGCCTGAGAAAATTGAGGATTGTAAAGTGAGGATGGAATGTGCTTTGATCCTCTTTCCAGGGTTATTGTTTCATTAATAAATGAACATGTCATTTGTCTCACCAGAGGGAGCTCCTGCCCTCCAGGCTTTTTCCCTTTTTTGTTCAGGTTTTATAAAGATGAATTTCCAGTGCTCTGAAATACCATGGATTAGTAGTTAAGCCTGACAGCACTTCGGGGAGTAGTGGGCTTAAAGTGCCTCACACAGGTCTCCAAAGCACTTGTTTACTAATAGAGGAAATCAGCGACCGTCTGCAGCTGCTGATATCGCATTACCATTTGGAAAGACAGTAGCTGAGATAACAAATCACACAGTTTTAATAATTACTCCTGCATTCCAGTTTTTTGTTTCCTGCGTAACTGCAAAGGCTGGATTTCTTCCAAATAAACAGATAAAAACAGTATGGAACTTTTATCTTTTAATGATAATGACAACACATCATGTTTCACTAAAAGTTTCCTGCTGGATTTTTTTCTGATTTCTAGAGTTTCAATAAAATGTAATTATACTTTATAATTCCACTCTTTTAATCTTCACTTCAAAAACTATTCACAGTTAGCAAGTTTGCCAGGCAAGGAGAGGGGGTGAGGAGCAGGAGCAGACTTCCCCCACATCGGGCTGTTCATAAATTCTGGCTGGGGGTAAACCTGTCATTGAAACGACACAAACTGAGCTGCTTTGCATTCAAATTAATACCTACTTTAATGTGAATATAAAATAGCTCCATTTATGTGGTTATTAAGAAAAAGTAACGAAACCATTTGGCAATGAATGGATGTTTAAGATAGGATGTACTTGCGACCTATTTCTTTTCTATTCTTGGGGATTTTTTTTTTTCCTTCTTTGGGTAATCTTTTGGGTACTTTGGTATCAGGATGTTCTCGTATCGATAGATAAGGCTTTAAAACAAAGCAATACCTATAAATCCAAATGGTTAATATGTACTCTGGGAGGCAAAAAATTCCCATTATCCCACCACTGAATTAAACTTCAAGGGTTTTGTTTGAGTACATCTTCCCATCTTGTCCTTTGCTACACACAGAGAAAAGCCAGGGATTTCAGTAACAACTTTTCTTGCTAAATATTTTCATAGACTTTTTTTTTAGGAGAGCAGAGAAGAGGAGGAAGAGAGGAATACCACAATTATTACCTCCCTTTTCCAACTCAAAAGGTCCAGATTTAAAGGTAAGGTAAACTTTTTCTCACAGCTTTTAGTTTGCTTACCATCAGCCCATGTTCCACTGGGTGATTAAAGAAAGCTTTTTTAAAGCATTACTTCAGAATGATCTTAATTGGTGCAAGGTTGAGCCCTTTCTGGGAGGGGAGGGAAAAGGTTGAATAGCCTTTTCAAGTCACATGAAAGTTTCTAGGATGAATGTACGATAATTAGATTAATAAGTAGCTTAATTTATCACAGCTAAGGATTTCAACAGCCACACATTAGAGCAAGAAAAAAAAGATTAGTGTGATTCCAGTTTGTAAAAAATTGTACAGAAACTTGATTAACCTTAAATACAAAGTGCCTTTCTTTTTGTGTGTAAATTCAGTAGTTAAGGGGGGGGGGGAACACTAAAATAATCAGAAAAGTCCTGTTTTGTTCCTTTGTGTTTGCTAGCTAATGAGAGATATCGGGGTTGTACAAAACAACTTTTCCCCGTGAGGTTATTCTTCCTAGAACATGGATTTAAATAAAATCCACAACCCCTTCCACTGGCGTAGACCCTGAAGATCTGCTGTGTGAGGCATGAGATAACATGTGGAGGGGTTAAAAATATCTCCAGCATCAGCCATTTTCATTTTAAAACAAAACGAAAATGAAAATAGGTGAAATATAGATTTTGTCATGGTGCTAAGTTATATTCACCTTAGTCCAGGCACCAAAAAAAAAAAAAAAGAATGAGCGGGAGCCTACATGGCAGGGAGAGGGATGGAAAACAGCTGTAGCCAGATCTGGTGGGATGTGTGCAATTATTTATTGATGACAATTAGCCGTGCAATAATCAAGCACAACCCCTACAACACAACCCCACTTCTCCAGGGCTCTCCATCGGGGCTATCAGCCTCGAATCCAAAGTGGCGAATGCAGGAGCAGAGCAGTGACTGGGTGTGAAAAAAAAAAGCTCAGTCACCCATGGGAGACTGGTGTAAAATATTGCCAGAGCTTCCCACTTTCCCCTTGTAACCACCTCTTCTTCCTTACAGGACAATCCTTTAATAGAGAGTGAAATCTGCTGTGCTTTTTGATGTTGCCATCCACCACCGAGGCCGCTTTCGGCGGTGTCATTATTTATCAGCGCTAACGTCAGATTCCATTAATCCAACTCCTTTAAACACTTGGATCACGGCAGACAAAAATTCCCAGTGCTTTTTTATGAAGGAGGAAAGGGTCTGGAGGATGGTGGTATGGTTCCTGTCAACGCTCAAGGGCCACCGTCGTTTTGAGGAGGCCTAATGCAAACCCAGTGGTAGGGAGAGGCGAGATGCTGGGGTTTGTGACTCCCTGTCCCTCTTTGAAAGGGGATGAGAAGGGGAGGGTGGGTTTGTATTTGTAGGAAACCACAAAGGCTACTACTCAGAGCCTAAAAAAACCCCAACAACCCAAAACAACCCCCCTACACACAAATTAATTTAAAAAAAAAAAAAAAAAAAGTAGTGAAATGGAAAAGGAGGGCAGTTTCTTTAATTTTATGTCACACTTAAGAGATGACTAAGAGCACTAATGAAAAGGAGTGTAATTATAGCCCAGATAGTGCCTATTGCACATGCCACAACGTCAGAAAGGTTAACTCTGGCAAAGGGAGATCATACAAATCAAAGTGGCTGAGGGCACTCATGCATCGGCCTGTTTGATAAGATTGATAACTGTAACCAGTAGCTTAGGAGAATCGATTCCCACTGTCGGGGATCTCTCTGGATGCTCTCATCTTTTCTTCTGTTTATATGAAAGTGAAGCTTTAAAAAGATGTTTTATCATCTAATGGTGAATATGACACACAGTTACAAACGGAATCTTTTTTTTTAATCTCAGAAGGGGAAATTTAAGCGGGGCAGTGATTCGCTTTAATTATGTATATTGAACAAATTTGAAGAGATGAGAAGAAACTTGTTTTTCAGCCCACTGAACCCAAGTGCCTGCCTGTAATCTAAAATGGATATCTAATTATTGTTTAACATTATTTATTTAGGAGGAGTTACGACCTCTAATTTGCCTTTAAATGATTAATTTAGTGTTTGAATAAAGCTCCTTTTATTTAATAATGTTTTCTTTAACCAATCTTCACTAATGTCAATAAACTCTTTGTTTAACCTTCTTAAAGGAAACATTTTCTCAGCTCTGAGACAATTATGAATTACCACAACCCATATAGAAAAATGAGCTAAGTAATTATCTAATATTATTGCAGTGTGCTTAAGAAGAGAATATTCCACACCAATAATGTAAAATGGAAGAGAGGAAACAAGCTTTTCTAAATACTGAGCATTTTAAGCAGGCTGCCTCTATTTGAGGTGATAAGGCAACACAGAAATACCCCAGAATACCAATAGCTTGGCTAAATAAACTCATCCACCTGTAGTAGCATGCTTAAGTGGTATTTGGTTCAGGTCCCAAGCACAAACGAAGCAGCACAAATATAGAATCATGGAATCATAGGATAATTTGGGTTGGAAGGAGCCTGCAAAGGTCATCTAGTTCCACTCCCCTGCAGTCAGCAGGGACACCCTCACCTAGATCAGGTTGCTCAGAGACTCCTCAAATCTCACCTTGAATATCTCCAGGCATGAGGCCTCAACCCCCTCCCTGGGCACCCTGTGTCATTTTTCCACTGTTCTCATAGTAAAGAACTTGTTCCTAACATCCAGTCTAAATCTACTCTTCTCTATATATACCCGTTCCAACTGCACAGAGATCATCAGATGAAGTGTGGGTGCCCTTCTCCTCTCCCCAGCCCTCAGCAGAGCACCCTCACCCATGACAATGGTGACTTTGCACCACCACTGTGCTCCTTTCACACCCAGGACCAGAGGGGATGAGCTCAGATATGGGGGCAAGAGAGCACCATTCACTGCTCCAAAATGCTGCTCCAGACCTTTGGCTATTTTCTGGAGCTGAGTCTCACATATTGATATAATGACACATATATTTTACTTTATAGTGAGTCTCACATATTGATATAATGACACATATATTTTACTTTATAGTATATACTGGCCACCAGTTTTGCAAGAGAGCACCTTTTGGGGGAAGTTCAAGTGTGACTTCTGTGTATTAATTATCGAGCACCTTTTCTACATAATGAATTATGTTTGTGAAAATTCACGTGCTCTCATGGTCTTGCTGAAATTCTCTGTTCTTGGCTCTCAATACACCAGAGCTGGGAAGATCACAGGAAAAAATAGGCAGCATAAACAAAGACAAATTGATGTCCAAGAAGCCACAAAAGAGCAGGAGGTGAGTAGTTGAGGGGAAAAAAAGAAGAGACAGAGCTTCAAGCAGGAGCAAGTGGTGAGAAGGATCAAGAGAGACTTCAGAGACTGCACAAAAATGAAAGGAAGGAAGTTCACAGCCTCAGAGAAGTTGATGCTGGCAGGCTCATCCAAGAGCAGCTCAGGCAGGGCCAGCTAAAACAGAATGCCCAAGACCATGTCTACCCTGGTTTTGAACATCTCCATGGATGGAGAGTTCATCCACATCTCTGGGCAGCCTGATCCAGTGGTTAACCACCTTCACAGCAAAAATGTTTCCTTATGTTCAGCCTGAGGTTCCTGTGCTAATGCATGGGATGAGCTTGCAGTTCTGAGGTTGCTTTATTGTTGTCCCACCAAGGGATGTCACCCAGAAGTGAACACGAGGCTGGTTTATTGTAAAAGTGGGACCAAAGTCTGAAGGTGCTCAGGAGTGTTTGGAGAGCACTGGGATGGAAAGTGTTGAGGAGCAGAAGAGGGAGGAAAAAGTGCCCAGATTTGAATGAAAAGGGATGAGCAACAGGAAAGGGCAGCAGGAAAGCCACAGCACTGTAGATGTCCAGGGAAAAGGAAAACAAGAAAAATGGGAGGGACAGGGGGAGGCAGTGATAAGCATTGGTAGGAGCTCCGGGGAGTAAGAAAGGAGACCGAGGAGAATCTGGAGATCAAAAGCTGTTCCTAATTGTATCCATGAACATGGAGGGGGAATTAAGAAAACACTTAACTGTGTAATTCTTATTTTAGGGCTCTTGTGAGGTGTGGTGGGTCAGATTGAGCTACCTAGCCACAGATCAGGTCTCCAAGCTGGCAGTAATCTGAGCTCCAGGTGGAGCAAAGCTACGTTGGTGTGCCTCCAGCATCTTCCTTTCATAGCATCTTGGTCTCTTTTTTTTGGGAGGTTGGGACCACAGCAACAATTTGGTGGGACTGGCACAACCAGCCAGGAGTGGAGCTCCCTGCCTGGTGGAGTCTGAGGGGTGACCCAGGGACATCAGCACTGTTGCTCACCCACCACTTGAAAACACCCAGCTGCTTCCTGCTCTGCACTCATTTTATCTATGCCCTGACCCAAAAGATTCCCCTTTGGCTTCTTTCTTCATTCAAATCTGGCAATGAACATTAACTATTTATTTTCAGAAATTTTGCTACCATAGTTTCAATTTTTTTTTTCCCAATCATATGGACCAAGACCTCATTTAACTTGTAGATGTCTAAACCAAACAAAAACTTTAATACCTGATCCCCAGTCCTTTGCAATACATATCTAGGTTGACACACTGGAGTGGCCAATTTGCAGCCAATTTGGTAGGAGGAATATCTGTGCCCAGTTTATGCCTTCTCTCCCACTTTGTCCTGACACTTCTCATACCCCCTCCCCTGAAAACACAAAATATCTGAGGCCACACAAAAATGGAGTTCTGCTGATACCATCAATACAAGCACAGGTCTCTTTAAACACTCACCCAAATGCTGACCTCTGTACAAGTGGTGATTTGGCTCCAGAAAATGAAGGAGGAGGACCTGGAAGACCCCCAGGCTTCCTTCCAAAGTGAGCAGAGTTCTGAAGAGCTGCCACCATGACAACCTATCAGCGTTGGACCAGCACATCTGGAGTGAAGGAGCTTTGAATCCTGCCTTCAGCTTTCCCCCTGCTTCTCCATATGGGCTCCTCTTCCCAGGGAACACGGCTGTGTCCATCAGTCCAGATGTTCAAAGAGGGACAAGAATCCTACAGCTCCTGTGTGAAAGGTGAACGAAAGGACAGTGAGCAACTACACCCCTTAAAATCTTCAGACTGTGACCCAACATGTACTGTTGCCCCTGACAAGTGTAGCCAAATGTGAAGCCATGTGAAGCCAAGTGTAATCTCAGCGGGGCTACAGGTAAATGGGCAGATGTGTTTGTCCTCCTTGAATTCACACCATCCCCTTCTGAGCAGAGGAGTGTTCAGGAGGGATCTCCTTTTAAATTGCTGTTTACCTTCAGGGTGCTAACTCCTCCAGGAATGGTCATCTGCTCATTAAGGGCCAAGAGGTGTCTGGTTAAAAAAAGGTCCTACCCCAGCTTCAGTGTAGCATGGCCAAGTCTCTCAGGACTTGCTTGGCAGCACAACAACAGCAAGACCTGACCCACAATACCCACCAAAGTCCTCCAAACATTAGGAGATGCTTGTCCCAGCAGACACAGGAAGAATTTTCCCAAGAAACACCAAAAAACCTCTGCTGGAGGAGACAGGAGACAAGTCCTCTGTTTCAGCCTATGTGCAATTCTCAAACAGAGGTAGGACAAATCCAATATTTTTAATTTTTTTTTAAACCATGGTATTGTGACTATTTTTTTAAAATCCCAGACAGGCAAGAAGAAAATGAAGGATTTCTTGCATCCACCACCTCTGCAGACACAGCCCTTTAAGAGAGCCTTACTAACTTGAACTAAGTAAAAAATCACAAGTGTAATTGAAGTAAAAACCTCTGGCTAGCAAAGATTTTATTTCTCTTTTTCACTTCCACTTGCTTTTAATCAGCCCCACAAAATTCCCCCTGCCTGCACGGATGGGAATAGGTAATATTGTTTGATGAATGAATAAAATATCAGGTAGGAAGTGCCTTGTTTGTCTGTGTCTTCATTATCTCCTTCCCTGTCCTGCTGAGTTAGTGCACGGACTGTGCCTGGAATGGTGTGTTTTTCCTTGCTGGATTTTTTTCATTTACTGTTTGGTTTGTACTAGCAGTTACCAGCTGGGAACCCTGGACATAGGTTAAGATCGAAGGTGTTTGATGCTGTACAAATATCAAATGAAAAGATAATCCCTGCAGAATTTTGCCAGATTTTGGTTTTCCCTGAACATCTTTCCTTGCTAGAGCCTTGATCCACAATTTAAATCTGAAGCAGGGAATAGCTCAGTTGATAAATCACCTTTTTGCTCTTCTTCCCTGTTGCCTTATGGAATTACTTAAAATTATACCATTCTGGATATTTTTTTTAATGTGTCTGCAAACTCATTTAGATTATGTTGGTCAACTTTTACAGCAAAATGCAGAATTTGGAAATGTTCTGGGAAGGGCGAAAAAAAAGCCAATTCCATCCATTAGAGGAAAAAAAGTTGATAGGAAATTTCAAAACACAAAGTGTTTTTTGAAGGACATGGCCAAACCCCTTCGGAGGGGGAAGCCCTCTGCCTGGAAGAGATGTGCAAGAATCTGTCCTTTCAATTCCTTATTTATTCCCTCTTTTTCCAGCAAGGGCTGGTAATCTCAGATTATTTACCAGCATCTCATTTTCAACTCACAAAAAAATGCTTAGAAGACAGGGGGAAAAAAAAAAAACAACTCTCTCTCAGCCTGTTTTTGTTTTGCTTTGGTGTTTGTTTTCATCTTAACATTAATTGCCCCATAACGTCTGCTTGGTTTTATCAATTAGCCTTTGCAGTGGGAAAATATTTTAGTGCCTAATACAGCGTAATGATTTTTTTCCCTATTTGCCAAGGGGGTTATTAATAAATGTCCCCACTGGGGTTACAACTCCGGTGCTCTGCTGTTTGCTTTTGGGGAAATGAGGGATTGGAGGAAAATCCTAACCAAACGGAGCTATAATTAGAGAGGAAGCAGCTGCAATTAGGAGTATATGTTCAACGACATTGAAGGCACTGGGGGACAAACCTCCCCTCGACTCGGGCAGGGGTGGCAGCAGAAGCTGCTGTAGGTTTTCCTACTTTTCCAGATGTTGCATCAAAGATTCACGCCATCTGCTCAGCCTATTTCTCCGAGGAGGAAGGGGGTTTTCAGCAGAGGAGTTCTGGCCCAGCAAAGCCACCAGCAGACTCCCAGAGCTGGGATTTCACCCTGATCTCTTGCTCCTCACTATTTATTTAGCCTGAACCACTGCCACCAGAGCTGCTGGGATCTCTGGTTAGCTGCCAGCCAAGCAGACCCTTCAAATGCCACATCTCGGTGCACATCAGACATCCACTCTCTTTCCCACGGAGTCCTCTCCTGTGGCTGCAGGTACTCCAGGGTTTGAACAGAGAAGCCTGGCAGACCTTGTTCTCCTCCCTGCTGTTACAACAGACTTTGTTTGTGGAGTCAAAACCAGACTCCATCCCTTTGGCTTTTCTCTCTGCTACAAACCTAAATTCTCCGTTGCCGGGAAATGAAGCAGTGAAGAGGCTGTCCCAGCAAAATTCTATCCTGTCATCAGGTATGAGGTTCTGGAAAGCTAAACTGGAAGGAGTTCTGCAGCCTGTTCAAAAATTCAGGCTGAATTAAAATATTAGTGCTTGATTTTATCAATTAGCTGAACAACTTGATTAACAATAAACACTAGAGCAAGGACATACACAGAATTAAAAAATGCAACAGCTGTGCAATACTGCTTAATATGGCTTTTAGCTTAATTCATCTTACTGCAGAAATCTGTAATTCTCATGGTCTGGCTCCTGAACAACAGCTACAGATGTAACCTTGTGTCTTTCCCTGGGCTTTCTGGTAAAGAATCAAACCCACAAAATTACTATTACAGCACTATTAGCTTTGGGGATTTAGAGCTTTGCTTTTACACAGAAGAGCTTGGAAGTAATAGAATTGGCTCTGGGAAAAGCTGACCATTCCTTTGCAAATCTCTGAAGGGCTCCTCATGTTGGGGTGCTGTAAAGGGACCCCCTGTAACATTTTTATAGAAGAGAGGTTATGGCCAGCAGGAGCTGGCTGGCAACTGAGGCCCATGTTAGAGGGACACCTCCCATCCCAGCCTCTGCAGAAAGCAGATAGAAAGCAGCAGTAAAATGCAAGGATGTGCCACACTCTGGTCCTCCACCACCTAAGTGTAATACAGGTGGTGCATCATAGTGCTGGGCCCACAAGAAAGCAGATTTCCCTAAACACCCCAAAAGTGCATCTTTTCTCATTCCTGCAGATTGCTGAGCACTAAAAAAGTCACCTAAATGAGGATGGAGCTTTCTCTGCTCCTTCTCCAGAGCAGCATCTCCTCCAGATCCTGGATCTCTCTGTTTTGAGCAGAAGAAGAGCTCTGGTAGACCTTGGCCCTGTTAGTTTTCCAGGGTGAAGGAACAGAGATTAAAAGTAACCAAATACAGAACCCAAAGATTATTTCTATTGCAAACCAACATGAGAAACATGCACAAAGGCCACTGCAGTACTGCAAGAGACAGCCCGTCCTGCTGGACATCTACCCATCTACACCCATAGGACTTGGTGGGAGAAGCAGGTATCCACCACCAGCATTTTTGAGACAAGGAGCACCATCCCTGGAAGGTGGGTGAATTTTATACTCTACCTGTATGTCTAGTAAAGCACCCAGCAGCTTGACAGGGGAGCTGGGAAATGAACTTACAGGACAACAGCTCAGCACTTTTCACTATAAACCAAATATTTCTGCCTTGGTAGAAAGCAACAGAGATGTTTCCACTGACTTCAGGAAGAATTCACCTCACCTGGCCAGGCATACAGCACAACTAGATATTTCCTCAAAACCAGAGCCTTTCCCAATTGCCATCAAACCCTCAATTCTACTGACATGGGACCATTTGGTTCCTTTTATTTCCTTCTTATCCTTTGAGTGGGGGAGTTAATTATGTGTCTCTCCATTTTATACCTTTAACCACACACACTCTAGTTGGACTCTATGTATGTGTATTACAACCTTTAATACTCAAAGAATGATTTTTAAATGTTGTTTTAAAGGGGCAAACATTATCCTAGGGACGTGTGTGTAGGTACAAATATGTATTATTCCACCTGTGGGTAGACACATGCACACAAAAAAACACACAAGACCCTCTGTAGCTAAACATAGAGCTCAGCCCTGTGCCCTTTCCCCACCATGCTTAAGGGTGCAAAATGAACACGGAGCTTCTAAAGCTACTTTTTTTTTTTTTAACCTTACCCCCACCAGAAACAGCACAACCTCATGCAAGGGCTTTGACACAGACGTTAATTTTCACTCACAGCTGTGGCAATTAGAAAGTGTACTTAATAGAGTGTCATGTTAATTGTTGCAGAGTTAACCAATTTCTCCATTTAATTGTCAATTGATTAACCTATTGAAATGGTAAGTGACTCAGTTTCCTTCCAGAACAAACAGCAGCCACATATTGTAGCTTCATCCAGCTGGAGGGGGTACTCTGTGATTTGCTCAGCCTCAATGTGCTGGTATTTTTCTACACCTCCCTGAGCTTTTAATTAGATGAGCCAATTTTACATGTATTTGTCTGCTGGAAAGGTTATCTGTGCTGGAGCTGACCTGCAGACACAAGGTTGAGCCTAGCTGTCTTAATAGAAAAGGTTTTCAGCTATGACTGCTGTACTTGATTGCATTGTGATGGTAATTAACTTGAGACTTTGCCTCCCTCAATGTTTTTTTGTAGCTTTAACTATGCAATGAGATGTTTCCTCTGTCATATATATGCACTTATTAAGCTCTTATTGGATTCTAATATGCATGCAAATAGTTGAGAGTTTCTCAAGGCTAATACTACACTATGTAGATTGCAGTGCCATTAAGTCACTACAAAGATGTAGCCTGCAGCAAACTTATAAGTTGTGGGTTTTTTTTCCTTTTTCTGCAAGTGTATGAAAGAATTCGATTTTCCATTTCTGTGTTTTTTCTCAACCTAGAAGAAGAAGAATTTGCCTCCACCTACTTTTGCTCATTTTCATCTGACGGGTCCTGCCCGCGCGAGCCCCTTTGGACAACTTTTCCTTCCCCGACGCCCTTTAAAAAAGTGTTTCAAAAGGAAGATCCCGATGTCCTTAATTCAGTTTTTCAAGTCAGTTTGTAATCCAACCCTGACCCAACTCCTTTCTCTGGGCGGCTCGTTTGAAAGCCCTTGCTATCTCCTGTGTTCCTGCATGTTCTTTTACAGTACGGCGCTGTCGTTTAATTACGAGACAATCCCCCACAACTGAGCAAGCATTTTCATCATTGATAATGTTGGTAGCAGGCAACTGAGACAAAATGATTACAAACCTATGTTGCGCTCAATAGTCCTTTAGAGGATTTCTCTCTTAATAGTCCTGGCTCATTCATGTTTGGTTCAGTACATTTGTTCTTTAAAAAAGGCGTAGATTAGAAGAGTTTCAGGGTAGGTTAATAACTCAACTGAAAATGGCTGCTGGCATTGTCCAAGCCTGTTCCTGCAGTTGCCTGGTGCTTTCTTCAGTTCTTCCACACTGCAGCTTTGGCCCAGTTGGTAAACAGCTTAAGTCCAGACATCTTTTCATTCTCTGCGCAGAGGATTGAAATAAAAATGCATATAAGTGGCGACTGACTGGCGCTGGGCTGACAATAGCCTGTAACATTATGCAAGGGTATTTACATAGGAATAAGGCCTTGGTAAAGAAGACAGGGGCAATTAATGACTAGGGCCACACATATAAGGAAAGTTTGTCCAATCTTTTCTTCAATAAAGATCTTTTGTAAAGTGCTATGGAAACTCATGGAGGCCCCCAAACAGATTAGGAGAGGGACTTTTGTGGTGGTTTTTTTGGTCTTTTTTGTTGGTTTGGGGTTTGTTTTTTTTTGGGGGGGTGGTGTTTTTTGGTGGTTTTTTTTTTTAATGGGTTTTTGGTTTTGTTTTTTCTTAAACTTTAAGTTGAAAAGGGACAAATTTTGTAAAGGTAAAATGTAATTCTGTGGTTTCCAACTTTTACTATTGCGACTTTCCCCACCCCTCCGCCTCTTTGGGGTTTGGGAATGGGGTTTTGTGGCTTTTTCCCTAGGACAACATGCGGAATAAAGAAACAAAATTAATTATGTGCCACAACCAGGCAGAGTGCTGGAAGTGAAGGGTCTGGTGGAGACCTGCCACAAAGCTTGACTCCTCCTGCTTAGCACAGGTTTGGACTTTAAGCTCATTTGTAAGCATTTAGGGCCTGATTCTGATCTCTCTTACACCCCAGCAGCCCTGCTGGGGCTGTCAAAGTGTGTCCTGGCAGATGCAAGATAGGCAACTCCTCCTTCCAAATTGGACTTTTTCCTTCATTTTGTCTGGATGGATTTGGGCATGAGTGATTTTGACAAACCGAGGAAGCCCCACGCTCTGGCTCTGGGTTGCAGTGCCAAAGGCAGAGCCCCATCAGTGCTGGGGGGACCTAGCCTAGGGCAGAATTCAACCCCCAAAGCTTTGTCCTGCCAGATGGGATGGTCCCCCCCAGGCTTAGAGACACAAAGAATGAGGCCATCTCCCTGGGGGACACCAGCCAGCATCCCTTCAGGGCAAAGATGACACAAAAGAGTCACAGCTGATTATGTTTCCTCTACCCACCAGAACTTGAGTCTGTGGGTGTGCCCAACTTGGGGCAGTGTGGACACATTGCTTTGGGTCTGGAGCCATCACCACCATGATGGGGCTCCTGAAAGCCTCTTCCCCTATGCTGTAGGCTCCTTCAGTCTCTTTTTCCTTCTCATGAAATTCAAGCCACCATCCTCTTAAGTTTCCCCCGTCCCCAAGGAAGTTTTGGGGACCATGTTTTTCAAAGCCTACCAGGGCACATCTGTTGGTGGCAGCTTGAATATGCCCAGCTGAACAACTTTTCATTTGAGGCTTATCAGTTGGTGTTTAAAGACTTTGCCCTTATTCTAGTGATGGTGGAGGGTTTCTTGTTTTGGGTTAATGCTGTAATTTTTCACACCTATTGAGAGAGCTGAACGTGTCTATTTGGAAAGCATAGTGGGGATCCTACTGCTCAACCCACTATGTTCAAGAAGTCATTCCTTTGGTGGATATGAATGAGGAAAACCCCACTGATTTCCCTGCAGTTCTGCCAAGCTTTACACCACATCATGGTCTACATCTGAATTATTTTCCTCTTAGATATTTTCATAACAGAATATAACTCAAAGAAGAGAGAAGTAAATTTCCAAGACCCCATGTCATGCCACTTTCTTTCCTCAAAATAATTTCAAAATTATCTTTCCAATGGAACATAATTCCTAAAATGCTTTCTGGACATTGAAGAGGGGAAATAAATGTTAATATCACAAGTGCACGGCTCCTATGAGAGAAGTGTGCACAGAGTAGAGAATGTGTTTCTGCTGCAGCCCTGGAAAGCTGCAGAAATCAATGCTTCATTCAAGGCTATTGATCAGTACTAAATTAATTAGACTTCAAGGCTTATGGCAGTTGATAAGACAACTTGTTAATTTAGTCAATGATAGTGTTTTCCCTAAAGCAGCAAATACCCTCTTTCTCAGAAAAGACATTTCTACCACTTGCTATCCGCCTTTCTCCCCCAACCCCCACCTCATTTATTTAAAAAATTCACTTTACATTTAAGCTAAGATAAGAATTGGACGGGGAGATACTTCTATTTACCCCTATTTGCCTTCTTTTGCTCTAACACTGAAGCAAGGTGTCGATAACATCTGATGTAATTTAATAGGATGGCAGCGTAACATTTAGCTTTTCCACCCCGGCCCATTGATGCTGATTTCATTTGGTAAAAACTGGTGGGGAGAAACTGGTGGGAAGAGAAGGGAGGAAACCCACTTTCTGGATATGTTTTGTTGTTGTTTTTTTTTTTTTAAATGGCAAACCCAGAAGTTTTGCTTCCTGGGCAAGAAGGATGCTCATGGCCACTGACAAAGGCACAGGCGGTGCTGGTCCGGTGAGTGGTGAATGAGATGAAGGTATCCCAGAATCCCTGGACATGGGGCTATACTTCCTGCTGGCTGGGAAGGACAAAAGGACAAAGCCAAAGGAGTGCTGGGGTCCCACCACCAGCTCTTGGAGGCACCAGTCTGCTACCAGCAGCACTCCAACCCTCGGAGAATGCTAATAAGCCACTGAAGAGCTCAGCTTTCCTGCCATAATTCTATAGCGCCGTCGAGGACCCCATAGTGTTCACTAAATAAAGACAACTAATTGAGAATTTTTTGCACATTTTGCTCAGTGGACTTGTTGTTCAGGCGGTGGGTTGGGGAGAATGTCCCCTACTGACAACAGGGGCTGATTGTTTTGGCAGCCGCCGGGTTAGCGCCATTTCCCGGGTCTGGGGCTGACTTTCAAAGTATGACAAAAATGTTTAATTTTGGAATTTTTTTTTTTTTTTTTTTTAATTACATGGCTGGGAATTATTTGGGCTTTGGAGAGAGTAGGCCGTCCCATGTTTGTGTGAAAAAAAAATAAATAAAACAATTGCTTGCAAAGTTTCTCAGAATAAAACCCTTGGTTTTCTCTTTTTCTCCTTGCTCTCTTTTTTCCCCTCTCTCTTTTTCTTTTTCTTTTTCTTTTTTTTTTTTCCCCTCACTGTATTTTCCATGGTGAGGCCTACATTTTTGTGTCTGCAGGTGACACTTTGATTGAAACTAAAATTAATAAATCAGCTGAAAAGCTCACACCTACAGCTCACAGCAGGGCCTTGAAAACACGGTTATAAAGGGAGCTTTATGCCCTTGTGTAAAGAAGGAATAAATTACAGAAGCACTTGTTGCCCTTGGACTCGATTTTCCTTTGCAGGCTGGTATCTTATTTTTGGAGCTTATTGTTAATCAACAGGTTCCTTGTAGGTTTAGCAGGTGACTTTGCTATTAATCTCCTATTTGACCACTATAGCATATTAATGAGGTAGGCTTCTGGATGTGGCTGTCTCCAACACAAGGAATTAGTCTAAAAGGTGCACTCTTTACTCAATTGCTCACAGTTAACGATGCCGCAGCCCAAATGCAAAGTAGCATTTTCTACAGCTTGTGTAGCATTAAGAGTGTTTTACTAACATTATGTTCCTCACTGTGCTTTTCTTCTCTTGTATACTTATTTCTTCTCCGTGGAGGGCTATTATCAGGCTTACCAGTCCTTCCTTCTCTTTATATTTTTGGGGGGTTTCTTCACTTTTTATTCTCTTAGCAAAATCAAGAAATTATATATAAATGACGAAATGATATCCTTCCCTGATTAATGTGCACCTTGGTTTTAATTAAACAATTCCAGAGCTCTTTGGAGGTACCGTTGGATTTCAATGAAATGCTCGGCTCAACATTTCTCCTCAAAACTAGCTTAATAAATATCATTATAAAGTGCAGGGATTCAACCAGCCCCATTTCACCTTGTATTTTGGGTCTGATTTAAGCTTGGAGTGAGGATACCTATAGGGGTACTTTAAGAACATAAAGAAAAGCTGAGGATTTAAGACTTAAATTTGTAATTACAAGGACCTACCGAAATACATAATATTATGAGCCAGGCTACAAAACACCCCGGTGGAAACAACAGCTTTGTTGTAATACAGTAATTTCCACATTCCAAGGAATGTGCTCTGCCATAAACGGTTATTATTGGTGTTCCCTTTCATAACTTTCAGATGTGTGGTCTACCTCCCAAACAGATACATTTTCCTATTTAAATCAGTGCTGTCAGGCTTATGCTCGCAGATTCCTGGGTGTTGGGGTTTTTTTTTAACAAGGACTTTTACAGGCAATGGCATAGTTGTGTCAGGTTAGATGTCAGCCTTGAGTTTTACTCTGAACCGTAAAATATCTGTCTTTTAGAGATTAAGGTCAAAGTTATCATGTTACTTCAGTTTGGTGGTTTGGTATTCCTCTTCTATCTTCTTTTTTTTTAATTGGGATTTATATATATATATCTTTTTAAAATGCTAGTGGAGTATGTATAAGAGCAAAGATATTTAAGGTTTTGCTAATATCTTTACCATAGCAGCAAGGGTTAGGTGCTGGCCCCGACCACATCTCACAAAAATGTCTGTGGAAGGAGATGTACAGCTCGTGCTCAAAGTCACATTCAAATTTCTTTCTATTTTCAGTAGTTCATGTCAATTCAAGCTACAGCCATCACAGGGTGCTCAGTTTCAGCCTCTGGCAAGGGCTGGGGGCTCAGCTGAGCTGGTGAAGCCACCCCAAAATGATGCACTGGAGAGAAGCATCCCCCTGGGCAGCCAGACATCCCCAGTCAGGGGGGAAAGATGAAATTCCCCAGACTATGGGGGAAAGATGAAATTCATCTGCAGACCTCACAGTGCCTTTGCCTCACACCAAGTACAGTGAAAGGTCATGGTAGAACACCCAGAAATACGCTCACAAGCCTGGATCCCACCCCAGGTACTCCCAGCACAGCATGGATCCATCTCACAGCCATACCTCTAAGTCTCCCCAGGGATGACCCCATCGGGCTCATTTTCAGCCACAACTCAAAACAAGTTGTGAGGTTTTTTAAGAAACAATTCAAGAAGTTAGTTGTTAAGTTTCTTAAAACCACCGTGAGATCTTCCCTATTGCAGACCAACAAATTACCTGACTTTGCTTGGAAACTAAAAAAAAAAAAGTAGGAGAGATGTTTTTTGGTGCTGACAACACACAGTAATTATCATTTACTCTATTTTTTTCTTTTGAAGGAACAACCTTTTAAACAGCTTTGTTGGATTTTTGTCCAGAGTTTTGGCACTGAGATCTTGTTTGTCAGGGTTCAAGGAAGGGAGGATTTTTACTGCACAGGCACAACCCCCTAGAAATCAGATTTTCCTCGTTAAAACACTGGCAAACCCTTGACTGAAGTGGTGTGAGCAGGGGCAGTTCTACCACTAGTTCTAAAGGGGAATAGTTAATGCAACACAGTTTGGGAGCCCTTCCCTTCCCCAGCCCCCGTCTCCCCCCAACTACTTACAGCACAAGGAGGTTTGAGCTTATTTTGTCTTTTCACAACTTAGCAAGATCAGACACATTTCTGCAATGCATATGCAGATTTTACCTCTTGTTACTTTCTCTAATGAGCTTTCACTTAATCAATTTGACAGTGGCCTTTCTTCCTTTTTGCTTCGTATCCACTAGGAAAGTATTCAGGAAAAAGTGTTAACAGTTTCAAGGGGTATTAGCAAAATGAAATGGTGGCACAGCCAAATCTAGGAAGATCATAAGAGTGCTTTATGGAAAGGAAAAAAAAAAAAAAAAAAAAAAAACCAATAAAGAAGAAAGGAAAAAAATGTTAAAACGGGGGATGTGGATTTAACAAGGATATTTGTCTAGGAAATGAGCAGGGCTGAGGACACAGCTTTTGTTTCCCTGCAAATAATTTTAAAATAATGCTAATAATGAGTAAAGAAATCCTGATTTTATATGATTTTCTGGGGATATAGAAACAAGCACTGTCCCTGATAATATGTAATCCTTTAGAAAATAAAAATATCCTCTTTAATGAGCTATTGGATGGGGGCTTTAGCCACAGCCAGTCATCCAGGACAGGAATGCTGGAAGTCCTAGTGACATGCAGAACCATGGGAAGGGATCCTCAGGAGCTGTATCAATCCTGCATACCCAAGTTATCAAAGCTTGTATTTAAAGCATTTATTTCCTCTGTGAGGAGGTTTGATTCAAAAACACCTGTGAGAGCCAGGGATTAGTATATTTCAGAAAAGTTGGTGGTCAGAGTAAGGGTCATCTCTAGGAAAGGACAAGTGGTGATGATGTTCCAACAGCACTGGGTTCCCTGGGCCCAAGGGATGTTCATGGAGAACATTTGCTACTTTGTGTGGAGTTGGATGAGCAATCTGCTGCAATCTGGGAGCCCCAAGAGAGAGCAAAGGTTCTGTGCTGCCTTGACCAGCCAAGCTGTTCTTCTGCCTTCTCTTAAATTTGCAGCTTGTGCCAGACCTTAATGGCAAATAACCTTCCCTGGGGCAGTGGCTGTCCTGGAGTGTGGCAATTCCTTTCCCCAAGAAACTGCCAGCTCCAATTTATCCCTCACAAAGGAGTCTCACCAGCAAGGAGAAGCCAGGGCACGTGAGACCTCATGACATCTGAAAGTACCTGAGCACTAAAATGTACCTGCAGAACCAGAAGTCAGTGCCCTTCACAGGATGAAAAGCAGGAGCAGGCAAGGGAATTACTCCCAAAGTGGAAGCGTTGCATCTCCCTGGGTGTTTATGTCCTCAATGTCATCACTAAGCTGTGTCATCACTGAGGACACCTGAGGAATTAAGTTCATAACAGAGCCCTGACAAAGGACTGCTGACACATCCTTACACATCCTTGCTGGTGAGGAACACAAAGCTTTACCCGGGGCTTTCAGGAAGGTGGTATGAGCAGAAGGAAAATGTTTACTGGGAATATGATCAGGGGTTCCCTCCTGGTCAGGAAACCCACTGGAGAATCCTGGCCTGGAGTGGCTGTCAGAAAAAAATTCAAAGCTTAATGCCTGTGAACCAGGCAAAAATATTGGTCCATGAGACCCCAGCCCAGCCTGCAGGATTAGATCACATGCAGGGAGTGGGGCAGCACCTAAGAAAATTTTTTTTCTCTCTTTTCATGAAATCTGTACCTTGATGCAATGGAAGACACAGCCTTTGTTTATGGAGTTCCATCCTTGGGTACCAACAATGCAGTGAGCATATTCAACAGTTTGCTGTGAGTTCAGAACATCACTGAGAGTGGGACACTCGTGATTCTTGGCTAAAAAAAAATACCATCAGCCCAGATCCTCCCTAAGATGGAGAAAGAAATCAATAATAAATAGTATTGCCAAGAGGAAAGTCTCCTCAGGACTGAGTACAAAGCCTACACTAGCTTGGAGATAATCTTAACAGGGAATTGAGGCTCATGGCAAGTCCTTTGCTAAAAGGAGCTGTGGTTCTGTGATGTGGTTACTACCAGGTGTAAGCTATGGCCATGGTTCCTTCTCCCTGTTGTGGCACAGGCCTCTTGCATGACCTCAGGTGCACCTCTCATCATGATAAAAAAAATTGGATTTTCCTGACCTGCTGAGATGTAAAAATAAATGTGGAAAAAGTGAAACAGTCACAGAAATGGGAACTGAATGGATGTCTGAGACATTTAACCTGAAAATACCAAAAGGATGCTTGTGTTGAATGGGGTTGTCTCAAAGTCTGAGAATGGTGACATTTCTAAAGGAAAATGCAGACAGTCCTCTAGCTCTATCTGATGTTTGGGTTTTTTTCTAAAATGTATTCCCCCTTTCCCTCCCAAGCCACAAAAAGATCACTTTTCCAACCAACACTGACCAGCTCCATTATGAGCCACATCATCCAAATAAAATGTGAATTTCCCCACTGCCAAACCAAGCTGGTGCAGCCAGAAAACTGGTACAGAAAAGTGGCTGTACAACTCAACACTGAATCTACTTTTTGACATCATTGCCTGCAAATTTAAGGATTATATCCCAAGAAATTTCTCCAAGTGTCTGCTTCGGTAAGCTGGGTTCTAGTAGCATCACCTTTCTGTATCTTTTTGTTATTTGTGTGCTTATCAGGAGAAAGAATCCAGCACTGGGGAGCTGAACCTTGCAGGTCTGCAGAGCAAAAGGGGATGCAGGGACCCAGAGAGGTTTTAGCTGAGCTTTGCTTTCCTGGCACTGTTTCTATCTCAAAAACAGAGGACCACGCCACTCTGGAGCCAGACTATTTGCTCCAACAAGACTTTTTTTCAAAATCACTCTTTTCAAATATTTTATTCTGATCTTATTTTTAAGCCAGGGTCCAAAACCTTTAAATGAGAGGCAATTTTGTTTTCCTAGCTGTCAGCAATATTTTGGCTATTTTAAGAATGTAGGACAGGGTTAAGGATTAGTACCAGCATTTCTTTTCTGTGTATCAGAGCTGCTTAGCAGTAATTAATTAGGACATTGGGTTTTGTACTCTTGGTTCAGGTCATTTGCCTATGAGCAGCTCAAGCCTTTTACAAAGGCACGCTGCATATGTTTCTGGGTACCTTTTTGAGAGAAGATTTAAATTGGCCAGATGAATAATACTTTGCTACAAGTGTTTTGCCCTAGGCAAAAAAGGTTTTCTTCATATTATCATCGCCCGGAGCTGGAATCCTCAAGCTTGATGTGACTGGTGTTATACTGTCACATGGCAATGATGTAAGAACAGGAGCTCTCTGTGTCAGACAAATCTGGATTTAGGGGAATTATAGCAGATGTTGCAAAATGGCAACAGTTTAGCAAGTTCCTTTCATCCCGCGGTTGGGAGGCAGGTCCACAAAGTACACCCAGACAGAGAAGAATGTTATCTTTGATCCCTCTCTCTCCAGGGCAAGGAGGCTCCACCGAGGAGGGATGTTGGAAATAAAAATAAATCTACAGTAGCTGTTTGTTTTTACAATATGGAAATGGGACATTATTTATTCATGCTGTTTGCCCAGACATGTATAAAAGATTTTTATCGGGTGGGGAGGGGGGGGGATGAGGGAGGGGTTAGCATCTATTGTGTGCTATAAACAGATTAGAGCATTCAATATTAAGATTAATGGCACGGAAAAACACTCGGAAATTTGTGAGTGGTTTGATTACCAGGAAGACTCAGAGCTCCTCTCCTCCTTGCATCCAAGGACTGCAGAACAAGAGCAGTCTGCTGCTGAGGAAATGAGGAAGGAAAGAATATGATTGCCTCCAATATAGTAATGAAAAGCAAAAAAAGTTATATTTTACGGCATTTCATCATTTGATGCATCATTTAGGACTTTTTTTTTTTTTTTTTGGGTAAATGGCTCGTTTATATCTGTTAAAAAATCAAACATATATGATGAGAAGTACAACCCTGTTTAGGTCAAGAAAGCACCACCTGTGGTGAACAAAACATGCCAGTAAGAGCAATTCTTATCATAAGTTTAAACCGGATTGGAATTTGGTCAGAATTCGCAGGATTTTTCTTAAATTTGTCACTTCATTACAAATAAAATAAAATAAAATAAAATAAAATAAAATAAAATAAAATAATTTGGTGACAGGCACAAAAGCACCCCAGCCATTTATTAGGTTTTAATTAAAAATCCTCCTTAGCACCTGGCAGCAACAGGGAGGGGGTGATGTACAGCATTGACGTGGCTGCTCACACTGCACTGATGGAGCACAGCCCTCCTCCCCAGCGTGCTCATGGCCACACTACCCCAAAACCACCTTACCCTGAACATCCTCAGGCAGTCCTACCCAGTTCCCACTCCCAGAGGAGATGAACCAGAGGGTTTCGTGTACATACACAAAAGTAACTGAGTTTTGCATCAAGGTCTGCCTTGCCTGAGTGTGGAATGTTCATTTTTAAGAGTAGCAGCTCAGCTGGATTCAGTTCGGGACAGTATTTAAGGAGATGCTTGAACTTAAATATTGAAGTCATGACATTGCACTTTAGGTCACACACAAGCTTCAGATCTGCCCATCCTTTCATAACCTGCCTGAATTTGGTTCTAGCCCTGCACAGCTTTACAACGAGGGTGCTGAAACACTGGCACAGGTTGCCCAGAGAGCTGCTAGATGCCCCATCCCTGGAAACATTCCAAGTCAGGTTGGACAGGGCTTGGAGCAACCTGGTCTAGTTGAAGATGTCCCTGCTCACAACAGGGGATTGAACTAGGTGTGACCTTTAAAAGATCCCAATCTGAACAGTTCTCTGATTCTATGTGGTGCACCATGCCTGATCCAAACAGGAGAGGCTGATGGAGGAGATGGTTTCAATCATCTCACACATCTTTCCCAAGGGTGCCTGCAGCCACACAGGTTCCTTACTTACGTGAGACATAATGAGGACCAAGCTGAGAGACAGACATTTTGTCCACCACCCCCGTTAGTGGCTTTTTGGTACCATCCTGCAGGAAGCACCCCCAAGCAGTTCTGCCCAGAAGAGACAGAAAAACCCTTCTACATCTCCATGCCCATTTTGGATGCCCCACAGGAGCCATCCCAGTTTGATTCCAGCACACTCTTATTTCTGTCTCTGTATTGGCCTGACCCTGGTCCCCTACCCTGGTCCTCCAGATCAAGATGGTGTTTGCTAGGCAAGATCCTGACTTTTGTCCTTCCAGTCCACCAAAATGCTGTGTAGGAACTTCAGTCCACAGGGAGCACCACAAAACCCATGCCTGCAGCTCCTGGTCCATGCAAGCAGTAAGCCTGTTTGGCAGGAGACCCTTGGGGTGACCTTACAACATAGTATTGACCCCTCTGCATCTTCTGCATCCTCCTGTCGAGCCAAAACCCTACCAGTAAAAGGCTGAAATGAAAATGTTGCCAAGCACAACAGAGCATGGCTCAGCTGAAACCTTTCACTGCTGCCACCAGGCAAATGGCTATTAAAGCCACTCACTGCCACAATTATGGCATGGACAAAAAAGAAAAAAAAAAGAAACAATTCTACATCACACATGACAATCATAGCAAAAAAATCAGTCGTGTGACTTGGGGTCCCAGTCCCATGTGCTGGGAATCAGAGGTGTCCTAAGGAAAATATGGGATCAGCACACGTTCCCATTCAAGACTCCTAATCTTGTCCACACTCAAAATGGCACCAGCTAAAATTGGTTTTCAATTGATTTAAGTTCACTGGCACAAAGCCCTGTGTAGACATTCTTAAATGGGTTTAAAAATGGCTTATCAATTTAGCTTAAGACACTTAGTAGCTAAACTAAGCTAAATCGGCATAAGCCAGGTTTAAATTGATTTATGATGTCCACAAAGAGTTTTGCACTGGTTTAACTAAATTGCTTTAAAAACACACCGCCACTTTAGCCTTCAAAAGTGAGTGCCTATGAGTGTAAGGATTTAGGGGAAATGTCTTTAAAAGTGCCTAAATATCTGAGGAGCTTATGCTCCTTTTCCTTCAACAGACTGAGTCTTTTCAAAACCAGAAACTGTCCCTTTGTAAATGCTACTCCCAAGTGCCAAAAAAAAAAGGAAACAAAATAATAAATAAATAAAATAAAATATAAAATAAAAAAAAAAATTAAAGAGGAAAAGGGTCACATCCTCCTTCATGGAGTAAATTAGGGAGATAGTCCATTTTACATCTGCTGGAGCAAAGCCAAGCCCTGCCTCAAATTTTTAAAGGGAAAGCCAAACAAAACCCCAGGTTTTGGGAGGCTTGCATGAATTTTTTTCTGTTAGTTGGGGGTTTTTTTTTGTTCTGTTTTGTTTGCTTTACCTCCTTAGATATAGCAGTTCTAGATGATACCCATATATTCCAATAATCCCATCACTGTTCACAGCATCCCTGCACCCTACAGTAATTCAGGCTCTTATGTCCACATGCATAGGCACAGTTTGGAAGATATTTGAGTGCTTGTAGCCACATCTGTTGTTTTCTCTCTTAATGATTTGTAGTTAGCCAAAATAATAGAAAGCAGGCAGAGCTTTTTCATATTGCCTTGCCTGACATGAGCCTATCTCAGTCAAAATGTTTATTCTGCAGCGCTCCCACTAGCTCTGGAAATTCATGTATCTATATGTGTTTGCGTGTTTTGCTTGACTGGGCACAAATTATGCTCTCAACTGGAAATATCACAAGTGTAAATAATTTGGAGACATAAGTGTCTGAGCAAAACTCATGTAAAAGCTATTTGTTTTATGGATTTTGATCTCCAAAGTTTAAAATATGAGCAAACTTTTCATTAAAGGGTTTTGCCATTTGTTTGAACACTCCTGTAGTAATTGGAAATGCAACAATTGTTTAAAAGTGGCATTGTTCATGAAAAGATTTAGTGAGGGATGAAGAAATTTCTTGAACCTAAAGACATAATCTGGTGATCCAATTCTCCCCACTGTGTCCATTCCCGTGAAACTCCATTTACTTTCTCCTACCCGTCCCCAGCTCCCCCGCATCCCACCTAGCCAATCCTCTAGGTTTCCCACATTGTTTCCCCTTTTGTCTTTTCAGTCCAAACAGAAGAACAACAGACAAGGTTTCGAAGGGCAGGGAGCATCAGGGGCTGGAAGAGAATGGCTAAGATGAGGGTCAGAGTCCTGGCCCTACTGCCAACAGTTACCAGGGTTTGTGCTGCCTGGCTGGGCAGTGTTCAAAGACTTTGCTGGGCTTTGTTCCACTGTGTAGGGATTAGGCCTGGCGGTCTGAGAATTTGCCTTCTAATTAAAAAGGATAAAAGATAGAAGTAGCATTAGACTAAAACATAGCAGTGATACTTCACAGGCTTTTTTTTTTCTCTTTTTGGCTTTTTTTTTTTTTTTTTTTTAAAAAAAATCATAATAAAGAGGAGGGAGGGGAGGAGGAAAAAGTTTTTGAAACTCTTCCCAGCTGTTCCATATGGTGAGTGAAGGCTGAGTTTCTCTGGGCACTGTGGCAATTTTCCTCGCTGACGATTGTATTTATTGACAAGGATTACACCAGCTCCCTAACACGTCCTTTAACGTTGTACCAAAAGGTGAGGGAATTCCCCACGTCATCTCCCTGGCCAAAGGAGTCTACAGGAAAACTGGATTTCTTCTTGCACGACCTCTCCTTTTGTTTTTTTTTTCTTTTTTTGCCCTGGTCTCAACTCCCATCAGGGACGTTGAAAAGCAGCCACACACTCGAATGAACCAGGACATATTATTTTACCCGCGCAACGTGAGAAATGCCAGAGGCTGCATCCAGAGACTTATAGCACCACTTTAATGATGCTTAAAAAAAAAAAAAAAAAAAAAAAAAAAGAAAAGAAAGAAAAAAGAAAATCATGGAGCAGGAAGGGGAGGCCAAATCCCCACAAGCTGTTACTCGTGTGAGTAATCCCGTCTCCGGCAAAAGCCCTATTCAGGGCAGCCGCCAAGAGCCAGCCCTACGCAGGACGGTGAGGACGGGCGTCAATCCAGGGTCTGCCAACCCGACAAGGGCTGTTGGAAGAAATCCCTGCTGCTTACAACTTGATCTCCCTTTAAAAACCTCCTCGGAAGCAGCAGCTGGGGGCAGGGGGAGCGGTGGTGTTTTGGGGAGCTGACAGCCCAGGATGGCCGCTTGTGCCCTAAGGGAGAAGCTGAGGTGAGCAGTTGCGTAAGGGCTGCTGATGAGATTAAATTAATTACTTTTCAGAAGAGGAGGAAAGAAAAAAAAAAAAAAAAAAAAAAAAAAAAAAAAAAAAAAAAAAACAAAAAAAAAGAGGGGGTAGGAGTTTGGTGGAAGACTTGAGAAGCTTTCAAAGCCGCCGAGCTCGGGTTGCAGACAAGGATAAAGGAATGCCCTTTTGTTCCCACACATCTCCCGTTACGTCACGAGGAGCCCAATTTCTCCTGAATTCTGGCTGACTTTGCATGTAGTAAATAATTTGGAAGAGACGACAGACCAGGTGAAAATTATTCACAGCAGAGAGTCCTTGCACTTCCTCGTACAGGATCCTAATGGGAAAGCATTTCTCTCAGGAAAACATTTTCATTCATTAAAATTTTTGCAAGAGTTTCCTTTCCTCTGTGATAGTAAAGATCATATTCAACCCGTGCCATAGAGTGAGAAGAAGGGAGAAGACTTAGAAGCATCACTTGGTCAAAAACGTTGCTGTCTTCAACAAAAATAAGTGCTGTTAGACTGCTGTGAGTTAGCTCGAAAGCAATACTAATGTGGCAAATTATCCCATTGATTTTAGGCAGGGTTCTTCATCGATTTTTGCTTAAAAAAACCCAACAAGGTAGCATGATACAGCCCATGATGGTGAACTTCTTAATATCAGTGCATTTGTGAAAGGTTAAAAACAGACTTCTGCTCCTGCGGGTTCCCTGAGTTTTAAGGACGTGGAAATTTAATGAAACCTGCCTGCTTTTTTTCTGGGTATCAGCCTTTGAAAGGAGATCTGCTCTTCTTTGCTGGATTTAGAAGCAAATAGATTCGATGTCCCCGGAAGGACAATATTCCCAGCTCCCTCCAGCTCCTTGCTGCCTCCACCCAAGAGACCCAGATGCAGGATTGGGCCAGGTTTTGGTGCCGTGATCCATCTTGTGCTGATTTATGTGCTTAACATAATTTCAGAGAGGCCAAAGCAAGGGCAAAAGTGTCCCCCTCATTTTGTATTCCAGAGGACCGGTGAGAACTGGGAGGAAATCCCCAGTTTGTCCTGTGATGTGAGGGAGCCCCACAAGGTTTTTCAGCTGATTTTGTGGTGAGGAGGAGGAATGAAACCCCCTTGGAGAACAGTTGCTCAGTCACTGTGCATTCAGACCTCCCCATGCCTCCTCCTCCTCCTCCTTTGGTGCTGCTCCTTCTGTTGGGCTCAGCTTCTTCCCGGGGGGAAGGATCCCAACATCCATTTTCCATGGGGCAGTGCAAAATACGCAGGCTGCAAAGAGGAATATCTTTTTTTTTTTTTTTTTAAAAGACAGAATCCAGGAAGCAACAAAACAAATCTATTTCCATTGTGTCTTTGAAGCACTTAGCAGGAGCTGGGTCCTCTTGAACACCCCCGAGAGAGGTACGAGTGCTGTTTCTCTGTTACTCTGCACTTACTCACCGAAGGAAGGAGACAATCTGAGGGGGCTTTATATACGAAAGGACCTTCCTAATATTTGCATTATCGTCAAGGAAAATATTTTTAAAGGCCAACGGAATATTCATTTATATTTATTTGCTTAATCTAATGATCTATTGTGATTCTCCCTTTCATCTATTCTTCCCTTGATGAGTGTGTGGCACTCCCATTAAGATTAATAGCGGTTTCACATGCACAGTCAGGGGAGATTAGACCCCTGCCCCGGCCTCCTGCCAGCCCCATGTATGTCTTTGGATTCAAGCTCCGAACCCTCACTGATGTTGGTGAAAGAGCCATGTGTACAAAAAGCCCCAATCCTGCCCGGTGCTGAGCATCCTTCCAGCCAGCCCAAGCATTTCCAAGCAGCACGGGGCACAGCGATCTCCCCAAACGCATTTATTATGCTGTAAAGTCTGGGAACTGTCTGGGGAACGTATGTTTATGTGGGGGTCACTGTTCCTGTGAGGACGAGGAGGGGATTTTCATCACAGACCAGTCTAGAACAGCATCTGGGGGCCAGTGTGGGGTGAACTTGGACCATTTTCTAGCAAAATAAACCACACAGACCCCTCCTCTGAACGCAGACGTTACCATCCTTCTAAGCAAAGTTAATTCCATGTACAGAAATTAACATTTTTGCTTCTTCCTGGGCATGCAACAGGGATATTTTGGAAATTAAGTATATAAGAAATCATGTTCTTCCACCAGGCAGGAATTGCTCAAAAGCCCTGGCATAGGAGACCTCCTGTCCCTTTTGGTGGGATTTGGAGCAGGAGCCTTCTTCTAGCAGCACGAGAAATACTTTTGCTGTGAGCTAAGGGTCCCAGCCTTGCAAGCATTTACCCTTTTGAGAGGTAAAAAGCTTTTAAATAGCCCTGGTGCAAAAAGCTGCTCACAGGTATAAGATTTATTGCCAATAAGCAGACAAGGCTCATGTTATGTGCAGGGCCTGACGTAGAACACGTTTTCCTTTTGCTGCCTGATGATTTTGTGTCATCTTTTCACATGCAATCTGCCAATATCCCCTATTGCATCCCAACCCTGACCTCATCAGAGTAAGCACTCCAGCTGCTTCAGTCCTCGTACCATGGATGATTTTCCCCTCCAGTATTACAGTATTTCTGGAAAATGAAGGATTTACTGATTACTGCAGCCTCTGTGTGTGATTTTCTCCAAATTACTAACACTGCCCTGTGCCTCAGTTTCCCCAGGCACATCACATGTGGTGATACCTTTGGCTTTCCAGCAGTACCATAAGAAGGAAGTGAAACCCATACACAGGTTTTTGAGCTTGACAGATGTAAAGAGCATTTATAATGATGTTTGTCAACCTCCTTCCTATATTCAACCCAAGTCTTCAATAGCAACACTCTCTATTAATAATTTTTACTGCCCCAAAGCACTGAAAAACACTCAGATCCAGCCGAAGTAATGTGACCAAAGTCAGCCATAAAGAAGAAGGAAGAGCCAGAAAGTGGGCAGGAGTCAGAGGCTAGCATGGAAACTGCTACACCATCTGTCCTCTCGGCTGGCTCAAAAGATGTCTCACAATTAGAGTATAACTGAGTGTATGGCATTGTTTTCCTGCATTGTTTTCAGGCTTCATTCTTGCTTGTTGTGGTGACCTCATTATTGATTTCTGGGGCTTCCACTTTGAGCTTCTGCATCTTTAAAAGCTCGTAGCTGATGGGCGGGCTATAAATTTTATATTTATGTCATGCTGCCAGTATCAAGGCATCTATCATATGTTATCATGCACTGGATAATTATGTCCTGACAACATTTACAGGTATATTTGAATGTAAATATTTCCATAACTCCTCTTTAAATATTATTATAGCTATTTACAGTATCAGGCACTGAATCTATTTGATCGATTGGATAGATATGAGTAGATGATGAATATGTATGGTTAATCAAATGCAGTACGTCTTTCAGATTTTCTACCAAGAAATAATGAGAATGAAATATACATTTAATTGCTGTGATTACGGTCGTTGCTCATGAGATGTTTTAATGAGAGAAAATAAACTGTAAAATTGCAGCTATTTCAGTAAATGCTCAGAGTGTGCGTTTTAATCTCTCCGGGATCATCATCCTGGTTCTAAGTGTGAGTTCCTAAAAAGCTGGTGTTGTGATTTGCTTTTATTTTCATTCTTGGCTTAAGCAGTAGGCTTGAAAGTGGCAGCTCTGAAAACAGATTTCTTTATCCAGAAGCCAGTTTGGAGAGCGTCCACCCAGGCTGCTATTCTAAGGCACAATTCTGAAGACTGCCATCTCTCCGATGGCACATGAGATGTAATTTAGTCTCTCTGTTAATTTAGCCCAAGGTCTCTCCTGAACAGAGAGGACCATCCGTGCCAAATTGTGTTAAACTCGGGATGGTGCTTTTGTGATAGGGACAACTGTCTACCAGGGATTGAGCTGAGACCACCAAACCACTTTCATTTAGATTCTCAATTTAGTCTTGAACCAAGGTCAGAAGGTAAATAGCCAGGGCTTTATCTTCCCAGCCAAGCTGCTGGTAGAGGGGCTCTTTGAAGTGGAGTGTGATCACTGGTGGTTTCAGAACTAATGTCCAAGACAGTGATGTATAATACATTGGCTTCCATTTTACATCTGCTGGTGTGGTTGAAGGTTAATTTTAGTACATTTTTCAGACAAAGCAGTGTTTCTACCCAGGGTAGTTTAAAAAAAAAAAAATAAAAAAATCTGAAATCAACTGAAGATGCCTTCTTGACACCACCCCTCCCCAAAGCATATATGTATTTTTCCCTCACTGCTTTGAATGCCAGTTGCTTTGTGTCCCATCCTGCTCTTACTGAACTCAATTCTCGTTTTTGCATCAATACCTAAGGCAGTTTGAAGATCCTCCCAGTGTCGGGTGGTGTTTGTGTCTATGCATCCTCCAGGTGGTCAGAGGGGAGGAGATTTCCACGTGAAGGGATATTTGCTGCCATTACAGACATAACTGCACGGGCAGGCTCTACACCCATCCCTTAAACCAGGGAAGACACAGACCTTGAGCACAAAGACACATGGGGGATTGTCTGGTGATACTAATTTAAGCCATCCCATCACCTTCTTCTTCTGTCAGTCCATTCTCCTGCATTTGTTTTTGGGGTTTTTTTAAGAATCTGGATTCAAAACCTGAATTTTCCTGCAAAGATTATTGCAAGATGGGTTCTTAACCTATCAGTTCCCACCATTGCCCTTCAAATAGTTGTGCCAGCACTGTGAATAATCGGGTGCAATGAGAAGATTTCCACCATCTCTTCATGCCCCAAAACTCCCACAGACTGAACACCATTCCCAACCATGTGCCACGGTGACCACACTTCATGCACAGCAACCCAGCCCTCCTCCTGCTGATGGCCTCTTCCACCTGATATTGCTGCATCTGGTCCAGGAGGCCTCTGGGCAGGAGCAGACTTCTTTGGGAGGGACAAGGGAGGTTTCATACACTTCCCTGGCACTAAAAAAAATCTGTAGGGCTCCCTCCCTCACTGGCAAAACCATATGACAGATATCCACCCTATGCTTCAAGACAGAGCTAATCCAAGGGCAGCATTGGGAGGATGTTTGTTGCCGTGTGTCTTCACACCTCTCACCTTGGGTTGGTTCCCCACATCAGCACCTCCAGCTGTAGGATCAGGGCTTGCATGAAAGGGAAGGGGAACTGCCATCTCTTTGCCTTTAGTATTCACATTTCCCTATGAGGTGCTTCAGTAAAAGTGGATTTGCATCAAAATATTCTTTTTTAGTCAAAAGTTTTAATGGAATTTGTAAAAGATATTAGAAATAATTTTTCTACTAGGGTGGTGTAACATTGGTTTGGGTTGTCCAGAGAGGTGGTAGATGCCCCATCCCTGGAAACATTCCAGGTCAGGTTGGAGGAGGCTTTGAGCAACCTGGTTTAGTTGGAGATGTCCCTGCTCACTGCAGGGGGATTGGACTAAATATGACCTTTAAAAACCCAACCCAAATGATTTTGTTATATGATTAGCACACCTGAAATGTCTCCTTTTCATCCCACAATTTCTTGATTAAAATAGAGCCAGACTTCACCTCACTGGGTCTAAATCCAGTGAGGATTGTATCTAGCTAGCCAAGAAATGGACTAGAAAGGAAATAAACTCCTAGCAGGGTGCCTAGGTAGGGAGTTATTCCATGTCACACCCTCACTTCATCTCATCCAGATGCTGAGGGGCAATTCCTGACACCACAAAGCATGAAATTTTGCAGCATTTAAACACAATAGGCTGAATTTTAAGAGCTATGTTTGTTTTCCTTTAGTAATACTGGCAAATGTGCTGTAAGGAAGGGATAAAGTAGGTTTCTGTTCAGATGTACCAAAAAATAAATAGGGCAGTTTTGCAAAACCCAATGACACCCTGAAAAAATGAGGCTGGAAAGGGCATCAAGAAGCCACCTGGCCCATTCCTCTGCCCCAGAGAAGAGGCACCTAGATTTTTTGGACTTATGTTTATCTAACATGTGACTAAAACCTTCACAACTCCTCCTGGCAGTTCATCTCTGCTCATGGGAAGTGTTCCTTAACCTCTGAGCTGAACCTCAGGGCTGTATCTGATGCTTTTTCCTTCTTGCCCTAATCCCTTGGACATGGAAAACAGTCACCCCCTCACAACAGCTTTGCACATTTTGGCAGCTGCTCTCATCTCTCTCTTCATGACTCCCTGCTCCAAGTTAAAACTCAACAAGACTTTTCAGCTCTGATCCCTCGTTTCCCTGTAGCCCTGGTGCCTCCCCAGGCTGGTGTCACCCATGGCCACTCTCTCTGCCACTGAGCAGAAGAAGGGCAAACCCCTGAAGGCCTCCAGGCAAAACAATCTTTTCCTTTTTGTCACTGGTTATAGATAATCTTTTTCTCTGGAGAAATTATCTGGCCAGATCATATCCAAATTACAGTATTTTCCTTTAAAGATTATTCCACTGTTCTGAAATTGTCTTTTCTTGGCAAACCCACACTGAGTGTCATGGACTGCAAGAGCTGCATTGCTTTTTATTTCCATTTATTATTTATGTTTATGCTGCATTATCATCAGTTCCAATCCACGACTAAGGCATTCCAGAGAAGATATCCCTGTTGAAAAAAACATCTGATCCAAATCACAGGAGAAACTCCTGCAAGTAGCAGAAAATAAATCCAAAGCAACTCTGAGCCCTGACTATCAGGCTACAAAATAAGCAGCATGGGTTCCTATCTAGTACTCTCCTGTGTGGCCTTGGAAAAATCAGTTATTTCTGGGGAAGGTTTGTCCTTCTTGTTGGATCCCTAAGACAGGATAATTTGATGCTACTCAGCAACTGTGAACTGTCCTCTCCTCAGGTTCTCTGAAAGTCCCTGCTTCCACCCAATAACTCTACTGGGGGGTTGAGTTAGGTTCCTGAAATAAACAGTGTGCCTGAGACAAAGCCAACATCTCGCCTGGAGTGAAAAAAGGCACCAAGTAGACACCAAGAAATGAGTAGTCTGCTCCCTTTCTACAGAAATCCTTTCCAAGGTCTCAATCAAGTGCCCCAAGCTTTCAAACCTTTATCGCCTGGTATAAAAATAGCAATATATATTTGAAAAAAGAATGGAAGAGCAGTGTTATAAAAACATAAAGGAGTTATACAGATGGGTCACAGGAATTTGTGCAGATTTTTAGTTGGGGGAAGGGGCAGATTTGTCGGGAAGCACTTGGATCCAACCATCTGCACCAGCCTTTCTGTAATTCTTCTCCTCCCTTCCCTAGCCCATCTCCTTCTTCCCCCCAGCCACCAAGCAAAATTCGGAAATCCCCTCAAAGTTAAGTGCCTGAAGTGACAGTAAAAGTCCTGTTATGCAGCCAGTTCCCTTTCAAAACACACACACACACAAAAGGAAACCATGGGAATTTCTTTGGCAACTCAGCGGCGCCGGTGCAGCGTGTTTGCTGGGATGTCAAGGCAGAGCTAAGGTAGATCCAGGCAATTTTTCAGATGTGCCTGGAAGAGATGGTGGGGCTTTCTCTCCACAGCATTCAATTCAAATCTGAGGCACAAGGTTTGGTCAAAAGCATTGCTATTTTTAATGCCCCCGGTTTTCTTGTGCCATTCCAGCTCTCTAAGACCCTGAGACCTTTAAATTCCATCTAGTGTCTATCACATGCCATTGAATTGGCATGTTTGCAAATTGCATGCAGTGAGATCCTTCCATACCAGCAGCTCTGTCTCAGATTCCCCACCATCCCTGCCAAACTAGTATTGCCTGCACATTTTTTTCATCTTTTCATTGAGTTCTGTGTGTCAGCCAACACATTCTTTAGAACAGGCTTCAGTAGGCATGGTAACTGGTTCCTGGTTGCAAGCTGCCTTATGCATTTGCTCCTATTCCTTTCTGGATAATTTCCCCCCCCCCCTTAAACCTCCCTCCTTTTATCCCTTCCCCCCCCCCACTCCTTCTTAGGTGAGGACTGAAAACGTGTTTAGCCTTATCCATTCCATCTGTTGTGTTTGTGATAAATAGCTGAGATATAATAAAAAGTCCTAATGGAGGTAGTGATGCGGTGAATAAGCAAAGCTTGTTCTTCGGGACTGGGAATCTGGACTGTTGATAGCTGCAGGTACCTGGGGGCTGCTCAGCCTGTCTGCTATGTTGACTTTGTCTAATTGCAGGGGAGGAGCTAGAAAAGCAGTGAAGGGCAGTGGCACACACAGCAGGAGAGCTGGAAAACACTGGCATAACCACGCAGAGCTAAACAAACTGACTGACAAAGCTCTTGGCATATTATTAAAAAATCTGGCAAAACGCTCATCTCTTGACAAAAATGTAGAAAGACTAGCAATGCATAACTTTATCCCGTGTTGGATTTTAAAGTGGCTAATGCCAAGTTGTCTGTCAAAATTAATAGGGCATTGCTTCTTCATATAGAATAGGAAAAAGAGAGAGGTGGCGTGTGCATTTTATTCATTTATTCATCTCTAACAAAAATGATGTATCTGCTAAAAATTTATTTAGGGAGGGCTTTGGTAGATGTTAATTCTGAAAAAGCAATGCTCAAGGATCGACTGGGGTTAAGGGATAAAACCTCCCAGGAAGATCAGAAAAAGCCTGTTATCATCTAAACCTTCATACAAGGAAGTTGCAGCCCTGAGACACCGTTACCAATCTGCATCTCTGCCCAGATTCATGTTTTTCTTTTCTGATTATTTTCATTTAAATCCTACAATTTCACTTTAAAATGTTCTGCTTCGGTGGAATGACATTGATACTCAGGGTCCTCACAGGCACTAAGCCACAAACAGAATTGTTTACCACCAACCACAGTTAAACTTTCTCTGCTTTAGTGCTTGTAAGAGATTTTGACTCTGTTGCCCTAACTATGGGTATCTGACACTCAAATTTTGCAACTACATGTCCCAGAATGTTCTCTGATGTTCCTGGGTTTTTGCAGAAGAATTTGCACTGACCTTGTCAGAGCACCAGCTCTATTGTACAAGCTAACCCAGCCAGCTAAAAAAAAAAAATAAATTAAGAATCTAGCCTAAGTTGCTTTGCTGCCTTTCTGAGTACTAATTACAGGTCCTGAAAATTTCTAAAGATGCTCCCTTTATGTGCATAACTTAGGGGTGCCAATCCTGTCCTTTCTGCTCTGGCTCAGGTCACATCAACCTGTAAACTTTTCAGCTCCTGGTGCAGAGCACCCAGAGCTGCATCCAGAGCACAGAACACCAAAAAAAAAATGCCAAGATGTGTGCAATTTAAATTAAAGACCCAACTGGCTTCCTTTTCAATCTGAGGGGTTTCTGCATAGCCTGAACACAGTGTTACAAAATGCAATATGAACTGATATATTTTGAGTGTTTCCCAAAGTCAGGGAACCATTTTTTTAGCCCACCCAAATAAAGAGAAGTCGTTGCCTGTCTTAAGAAGCTGATAGTGAAATTTTTTTTTATTTTTTTTTTTTTTTAATAGTAGGCTGTGACCATTGCACGTGCTCATTGGGAAATTCCAGGGGATTTGCTGCTCAACATGAATCACTCACGGGGTGCAGCACTTTGGATCCTTAACTCACATTTTGTCAAAGAGGGCCCATTTTCTTGTGTCAGTGAAGTCTGGGCTTAGTTTTTGCCCAAAGACCCCAATAAGTGCTGTTGGACTCTCCTCACAGCAGCAACAGAAAATACATTTGAAGGGATGAGTATTTTCAACAGGTAAATCCTGCACCCTCAGCACCTCCAGAAGCCAGACTCAGACTTGGAGGTTCTTTGGAGTCACCCTGTTTATTTCAGCATTTTAAACCTCCCCCCTTTCCAGCTGGGGTATGAGGAATCCAGGTGTCTGCAGAAGAGCTGGAGCCTTTCATTACCCACGAGTCTTCTCTCTGGAGGAGTGTGAGTAAACGTTGACACTCCACACATTAAAAAAAAAAAAAAAAAAAGAAAAAAAGAAAAAAAAAAGATCGTGCAAATGTTCTTCAAAGGCTGATGGAATAAACATGTAAATACAAGATGGGCTGATTTCCTACTGCTCATGTTTGCTCACTGTGAACATTTGGTTCACTTGGCTTTCCTCATTATTTCAGCTGGGGAAAGTCTCTCTATGAATTAATAGCAGATTTCCCCGCTGAAAATAAATGTTTACCACTTTTGTGGGTTTTGTTTTTTGTTTTTTTTTTTTTTCCCTTTTGGCAGAGACCAGGCTTTTTTGTCTGACTGCCTCCTTTTTGGCCTGAACATCCCTGAGGTGTGTAATTAAAGTGAGAGAATTTGTGCATAGTGCTTTTGGGGGCTTAATGAATAGAAAACACAGGATATTCCATTGATTTGGTGTGCACGATATTGTCAGAGTGTACATTTCCTTTGTAAATGGCAAAAAGAGAGCCATAATAATATACGTGCATTCAACCCTGTGTGTAAAAAAAAAAAATTAAATAGCAAATAAAAATAAAAGAACTGTATCTGTTTCCAAATTCTAATATAAAATACATTCAAAAGAGCAATTTAGATTAAAACAGAGAAGGCAGGAGCTTCAACGTGGTTCAGAATTAACAATCAAGCTATACTTTCCTCAAGATATAATTTCACTTAGAGTAGGTGTGGAAATCTTTGAAAAATTCATTATACTGAGCCACATGTGAAAATAAGATTTGTGTTGGTAAAAGATTCTTCATCTGCTCTTAAAAAAAAAAAAAAAAGTACATTAAATAGCATGTGTGTGCAGTGTATGAGTAGGGAACAATCTGTGCCATGAGTAGGCATCTGTGATGTGCCTCGTGTGCTGTGGACTGTGTGTTGAAATAAGGTTGTGTGTGTTGGGATAGGAGAGGAAAAAGGGAAGATTTTTGATTTTGATTTTTTTTTTTTCCTGGAAAGGTATTTTCTGGGGAGCTCTAAGCCATGGTTGTGGAGCTGCCATAATAAACCAAAGCAAAAACTTTTCTCCCTGCACAGAGGAGCAGGGTAGCCATGAGCCAAGCTGTGGACCCTTTGGATCTGAAGAAGAAGAGGTCTGGCCAGAGAACAACCACTGACTAGAACTCCAGCCTTTTATTTGACCCAGCTCAACCCAACCAAACTCAGCTTCTGCCCCAGCAGGTGACAGAGCACAGGGGACAGATTTCCTAGGGTTCCCTGTCTTTTCTCCAGATGCAACAGAACTCAGACAGCAAGGATGCAGGCAACTGAGGCAGCCCAGTGGCACCTCCTGAGCATCATGGAGAGGAGGAGAGCTCTCTGATACACTTTCTAGATCTAATTTCTAGATGCTACTTCTGTAGTTTGTGGATACCAGAGTTTTAGCCAGGAGGCTCTGCACTACCCAAGTGCAAAACTACAAATAATCTCAATTCAAAGAGGAAAGCAGGTTCACCAAGCTCCCATTTAGTGGAGAGCAGTCCTGAAGGCCCAAGGCAAATGCTGATGCTGTGATCCTCTTGCTTAACAGATGGATGGTGACACACTGGAAGAGATTATCTGGTGAGATGGTGCAATTTCCAGCACTGGAGGTCTCTGAGGCATCTTCCAGCCCTATTGCTCAATGAATTTGTAATTCATCATTTCCTGAGTGAGTCAAGACACTCCCTCAACTCTCAAAACAGCATGCAAAGGACAAATTGCTCTTTTTGCATCTCTTCTCACTAAGCAGAAGGGAAAATAAGACACGAGGTGGGAATACAGAGAGAAAGGAGGAGAGTTCAGCATCTCCCCCCAGCTCTATTCTGTCCAGGCTGTAAAGCTTTTTACGTGTTTATTCACAGCCAAAAAAAAGAAAAATATGCATGTGAAAATATAATTTTTCTCTTCTTTCCTTTGACCCTTCTGATATCTTCTTCACAGCAGAAGATTAAGTTCAATTTCAAGAACCCATTGGAGAAGAAATGCATGTAGAATTGAAAAAGAAGCATTTTATCATTAAAAGAAGACATCCCAGGGCGTGTTATGGGATACCAGCAGAGAGAGGCTGTTTTGTTGGGATCTCAGACCTTATCCTCCCTGCATTTCCAGTTCTGTCTGGCACACTTGAAAAAAAAAAAAATACCAGCTAATTCACACAGTTTATTTCAGGTCAGTATTATTATTACAATACATTTCTAGAACAGGCAGGATTTAAGGACTGGGATTATGAATTATGTGAACTTTAAGGTATTTATTCTAACTGGGAATGACCTTCCTGACCCTCTCTCATTCTCACTCCATCAGTGTGCTGGACTTCACCATTTAAAGCCAAGTCTAACATTGTTTAAAGTCCAAAGCAGCAAATTCCACTCATTTGCAGACTGTTAAATAAATTAAATATTTAATTTGACATCCCATCCTATTATTTTCCTGAACTGGAAAGGCAGCAGTAGTACTCAAGTTCATCATCCCAGCTATCTGTGAACATTAATTTACATGGTAATGTTGGAAGTCAGGTTGGATGGGGCTTGGAGCAACCTGGTCTAGTGAGAGGTGTCCCTGCCCATGGCAGGAGAGTTGGAACTAAATGAACTTTAAGGTCCTTGCCAACCCAGACTGTTCTGTGATTCTGTGATGTAGGTCTCAGAGGTATCCCAGCACTGTGTGGTTTGGAGGCATTTTGGTCCCTGCTCAGCAAAGTCCAGTCAAAGCCAAGACAAAGGCAATCTTGTTGGGTTCACTCTGTTGCCCCATGCAGTAGTCACCCACTTGCCAAGCTGCAGGGTTCTCCCAGAATAAAAATTTGCATTATGAACTCATAGAGTCATCAGATTGTTTTGGGTTGGAAAGGCACCTCTGAGGTCGTTTAGTTTGAAGTCAGTGTATTATTAGCTCCAGGGTCACCTTTTTAATTTATAGAGAATAAGAAGAGAAAAAAGCACAAGGACGTTTGAAGAACAGCAGTGCAAGAAGTACAACATCCCATGCATGGAGCTGGAAAGGAGAAGTGTGTTTAATCTCTCCAGCTGTGTTTCCTTGCCTGCTGGACAGGCAGCAATGTTTGTAGGACATGGAAACTGTTTCAGGAAGGCAGATTCATCTGGCACCCCCAAGGACAGAGTTAGTGATGCTTTTCAGCAGCCAGAGCACACAGAAACTTTGCCATTTATATATAATGGTTATGTGACATTCCCTGATCTTCAAATAACAAAGCATTCTAATCGCAGAGACTTTGACCTTTTGGTCAAGTGGAACTCTTGTTATTTAATTTCTTTACTTTTCATACAAGACATTAGATCCTCCCTGTGAAGTAACTTGGGAGACTGCTTGGCAGAGGAAGGCTTGTTTTGTGGTAAAGGTTCAGCTGGTGTCTGTCTGCAGCCTTCCTGGATGGATTCAGAAAATTTGCTTTGACCCAGCTAACCCAGTTTTAGTTGTCCAAGGGATAGACCCAAGAGTCTGGCTGCATCCTCCAGGAAGTCAGCAGAAATGAAGGAGCATGTCCATGGGATAATTCATCCTATCCAGGGCACAAAATGCATTTTAGAGACATCTCTTTCTCCAGTACCTGATTTGAAGTGGACTCTTGGGGTCCTGCATGCCAAAACTTGCTGCCTTGGTTACAAGCCTGAAGAGTCAAATAGGTTTTTAAATTTTGCTTCTTTGAATTATAGAATCATTTGGATCAGGAAAAACCTTTCAGATCACCAGGTCCTGCTGCTAACCCAGCTCTACCAAGGCCACCACTAACCCATGTCCCTCAGCACCACATCTCTGTGGCCTTGAAATCCCTCCAGGGATGGGGACTCCACCACTGTGCTGGGCAGCCTGGGCCAGGGCCTGACAAACATTTCAGGGAATAAATTTTCCCTAGTATCTGATCTCAGCCTCCCCTGGCACAACTTGAGGCTCTTGTCACTTGTTACTTGAGAGATTGCTTGTTACTTGGAACAGCAAGTTTAGTCAGTAAGGTCCAAATGGCACCAAGCACTGAGACTTTGAGGACCAAAAGCAGGAATAAGACCATGAAAGAGGGTGTCCTGATCTCACACAAAAGGTGTTTGCCCAGACATCTGATCCCAGGCAGGCAGGTCAAACCTGGTTAACTGTCCTAATGGTCATCCTCTCTCCAATCCCAGGCTGCAGCTGGAACTCTCTGAGGTTCACCCACCTTTAAAAATCACTACAGCAGAAATCTGTCAAATTGGCTGAGCTCGAGTCCACCCACCCACCAGGGAATGGCACTATTTACACTTCTTCAGGTATGGTCACTGAATTTTGTCAAGGCAGTGGCAGAGTGGCAATCAGAGTGGCAGTGATGAGCTGGATTTCTGTAGCAAATCCATGCAACACCAGCAGTCACAAAGGCTGTGACTTCCCCCACCTGGCCTTCAGACTTCCCACCCTGCCTTCAGAAGGATTGCACCATAGTCTGCTGCATCCTAGCTGAGAGCTTTGCTCTTACAGGGAAAATTCCTCTTAAAGGGATTGCTTATTGTTCCAGTAGATGGTCTGAACATCTATGTGGACACTGTGGCTTTGGTGACAGTATGGTGACAGTGGGGAGAAGGGACAGTGTAGTGAGTCCCCTTCAGAGTCCTCTGAGCTCCTTACCTTGAAAGGACACATCTATCCACACCACATGTCCAGCCACCCCACTCAATTTCCCCTGTGATCCCAAAACCAGTACTGAATTACTTCATTCAAAGCTTTGTTCTTTCCAAATCAACCTTTGAAGCTGCTGGCTCAGGATGGAATTAAAGGCTCATTGTATTCTACTGCCAGGACATCTAACCAGGGAAGAGGAGAGAAGAGGAACACTCATTCTAATGCCCACTAAAAATCAAATTAGGTGTGAACACATAACATCTCTGTTCTAACACTGCCAAGACTGTGCAGCATTTTAATAACTGTTGTTTCATATACAACTAAAAAATAAGTTCTTTCTGGTCCGTCTTGATTCCCATGGAGAACATTTCAATGCCAATAACAGAGGTCTTCAGAAAGATGTCAAGAAAAAGGGTCTTCCTGCCAGACATTCCCCACTACCAGCAGCAGCACTGATTAGGTTAAAAACTGATCCCACAGCGGGGTGGACCAGAGACACCCTCACCTCCCTGTAGGGCCCATTTTCCCTGATTTTATAAGAACATCCAGCTGGATTAAAGGACAGTGCAGATCTCCAGGTGTGAACATTCATCATCTCCAGCTGAGCCCAGTCCTTTCTGTGGAAGGAGCTAAACCCTCCTCATCTCAAATCTTCAACAGCCCAGTCACCAAAACAGGCACTAAACCCAGTAATGAACATAAAAGCACTAAAGGTTCCTCTGTCCTCTCTCTTTTTAAGCAGATTTCTCTTGGTTAACTCATTACAAACTCCTGCTCCATCCCTTCTTCCCCACCAGCTCAGTGGGACAGCAGAGGGACCTGCTCCCAGTAGGAAGCCTTTCCATTTTCCTGGCAGCCAAGAAGTGGGAATGTGAAGGCAGCAGGACACAGGGCTCACAATAAAAACCCCACTGGCTGCTCCTCAACTTTCAGCCTTTCACTCTTCACCACCCTCCCCTTTCCCTGGGGCTCTCATTGCAAGCTGATCATGTTCCTGAATACCACAGGTCATTGTCTTCCCACAGCCTCAGGAGCTGCAACCTGCTGAGGCCTCAGGGCCAGAAGGCAGATTTTTTTTTTTTTTTTTTTCCCCCCTCCTTGGGCTTTGCAGCTGATTTTTTAACATTTTCCTACAGGGCAGAGATGCTCAGCCTGGGTGGTAGCATCACACAGGCACAACTTCCATCTCCCCTCCTTGGCTCTAATTTCCAGTCCCAACACAAATTCCACCAAGATTTGGCTTTTTCTCCCTCTCTCCTTTCTGAGGTGATTCGTGAGGAATCGGGGAGGATTTGTAGCTCCATTTAAAAAAATCTAACTGCTGAGCAGGGCCTGCCAAACTTCAGCCCACAGCAAATTCTTACAGCCGAGCTGTAACCTTTCAGCAGAGAGACTGCTACCATATGGTTGTGTCAGTGGGAGCTTCTGTAATGCAATTTATTGTGGTGGAGGCTCTTTCAGGCTCCTACAATGAAAGGTAAAGGGGATATTTCCTCTTCCATGGGAGTTTAATCTTTGATACACCTCGTATAAAACTAAACTGCCTCCGATGCAGAAGCAATCCCCTGAAAAGAGAATTTGTGAATGGAGACATTTCTTGAGTTCTCATCAGAGCCTTTGTCTCTCACTGGGGGTTTTGCCTAAGGAGAGGGGGCACAATTCTGCCCTCTCCCAGACTCTGTGCACAAACCCCACCAATCTCACTAGAAAACAGCAGTAAATAAAGTGCTCTCATGAAGTGCAACAGATATTCACAGCTAACATGGGGCTTGTGCTAGGTTCATTCTGTTGCATGCCTATGTGATGTATAATTTAATTCCTCTATGCTTTTCCTTATATCTAAGCATGTTAAGGCTTCAAGCACTGCAGCTGATCCTGCATGAGCTACAAAAGATGAAGCTGTTCCACAAGATGGTAAATGCCCTCACTGCTCATCCTCTTCATCTCCACACCATCACCAAAGGGTTTATTACTTTTTGCATGGCCAACTCCATCTCTATCAAATTGGCATCAGGAGCTTGTTGGCACCACAAATCGCTGCTCCTAAAGGAGGACACGGAGTTGTGGAGTTGAAGGTGTGTAAAACCAAGCCCCTTTACTTGGTTTAAACTACATCTAGCAAGATGACAAGAGTTCTTGTGCTTACTTTTAGCCTATCAAGTCTGGCTTCAAGCCTGACCACAATGTTAGGACTTCTCCTGTATGAGCAGGACAGAGAACTCACCACTTTCATATTTTTTGCTTTTTTTTTTTCCCCTTGTGTAACTACAAAGGCACAGCATTAGGTAATCACTGAACCAAGCCATAATTCAAGATAATGATTATATTATTAATATTATTAATAATTATCATATTAATAATATTTTTGTCCTCAAGCTCTGACCTACCATGGCCTCCAGCTGAATTCCTTGGTCTGAACAGAGGATGAAGGTACCTAAAATACATCTAATTTGGAAAGGGCTTGCTCTAAAGTCATGAGTCCCTCTTGAGGGGTTCTGAGTTAAAACACAGATTGTAGAAAACATCATGGATAAATCTGTTTTGCTTTTTTTTTTTCCTCCAGGGCAATTAATTTAACTTAAAATTTCAGTTGGGTTAATGTATGGAAAGATAGCTCAGATATTCATCAGACTCTCTGAAGTGGGTCATGCAGAAGCACACAGACTACAGATTAAACAGTAGCAATTAGGGGGGAAAAAAGATATTTTTAATAACTTCAAGAGATGGAGATGGTCCTGTTTTCTCCATGTGACGTGATGACTCTGAAACCTATCACTTGCCTTTACACACCATCAGTGTTGCCTTTCAGAACTGAGGCTTTTAGTAGAAATTCACATCAAATTCATACACTGAGCATCATGTGAGTCCTCAGTGTCAAATACTCAGGAGATCCAGCCCCTCTGTAAAGAAGTCCAGTTGCAAAGAACACAAACCCCCCCTCTTTCCTATACTACACATGCTCTTCCCCATCTAACTCCATTAAATATTAAAAAGTGCCTTTTTTTCTGGTAATTTATGTTTCTGTCCCCTTACTACCAAGCAATGAGTGCCCTGGTGACTATAAAAGTCATGCACACATGTCTTCTGCCAGCATGGTGTCATGTCTTCTGTCAGTCTGTTATTTAGTACTCAATGTTCCTATTATCTTCAAACTGGCTCTGGATTTGTTCCAAAGATTGCAATGTTATTCATGGAAACTTTGGTGGAGGGTTTACAGCCTGTTTGAGCAATAGGTTGAAACAAAGCAAGGGTTTGGGGGAGGGTGGAAGGGGGGGAAGACATGAGGATTGGGGTTTTAGGGGGAAAGACAGAGGGAGTTCCCAACTCTATGTGCCAATTATCAATCGGAGAGTCCATGTTAATCTCTCCGGATAAAAGGAATTCTGTGTGGTGAGGAAAATGTGGAGCACTGATACATGGAAGGAGGGAAATTGCTCTCCCAGACAGGAATCACCAGGAGGTCTCCCAGTCAGGTTAAGTCCCCTCTCTGCTTTGATTATTTGCCAATTTATTACCACGTCTGCTTTCCCAACCAACCAACCAGAGCAGAAACCTGAAACATATCCATATCGGGCTTCAAGACAAGACTTTAGCCAAACTTTTGTAAAGGATAATTTTTCAGAGCTAATTTGGCTACTTCTGTGTCTCCCCAAATCCTGCTCCTGTAAATCAGTGCAAGAGATACCCTCCCAGGATGGCTCCATTTTACTATTACCAGGATTATTCAAGCATATTAGCAGACTTCAAGCCAAGAATACCTTGTGGTCTGATGTAAAGTCTTGTTTTCCTTGATTAAACCTCCATTTCTTGCATTTGTTAGAACAAGCAAGCAATTGAATATTTTATTAGAAAGAATGTGATGTGGTTTTGTTAGTTAATATATTTGCTCCATGGCAGAGCCTCAGGGGATGAATATTTTACTTCCTTGACAGCCCTAACGGGGTGGCACTTAGAGAGTCTGATCTCAGCCCCTTCTAGCAGTCTGCAAGCAGCATTTTGCAAGCACAGAGGCAAATTTTCAGGTGCTAAGAGAACTTTTGCTCATAAAAAAACCCATAACAACCCCCCCAAAAAAACCCCCAAACAAACCACAAAACATACAAAAAAAAACCAACCCCACACAACAAAACCCCACATAATTTTCACCCTCCTGCTTAGGTTTTGTATCTGCTGCTTCTGTATGAATTCTCCCTTTTCCATGGATAATCTGTCATCAGTGCAACAGCAAACCCAAAAAGGCTGACACAGGTAGGAGCCTTTGGTCCAAGCATAAGCAGGCTCTGGCATCTGTGCTGGGGAGAAGGCTGATGTGCATTCTCCACCTGTGTCCTCTTTGGGTTTTTTTCTTCCCCAGACCCACAGGAATAAGCCAAGGGAGACTTTGGATCTTTTTTTCTGGCCGGTGCACGCTGACACAGATGCTCTCTTGCCTCTCTGCACATCCTAAATTAACTCTGAGTTCCCCACTACCAGCCCTTACAACCAAGGCCCAATATTTTCTTCAGAATAGATCACCTGGATGAGTGTTTTAATAGAACAAATAGTTTATCTCAGCCTAAGCAGCAGCTCAAATGTATATTTGGGCTATTAGCAGCGAACGAGCAAACTGAACTGATAGGTAGTGTACTGACCAGGGATAAAATATTGGTGCCACATCAAATTTCCAAGCAAATCAGGACCCTGCTGAGCTGATACAAACACAAGTTGGAGACTCTCCATGCTATGGAGGGTTTAAAGTGTAATGAATTAGAAAGGTGGGATGGGCCACACAAAGGTCCAGTAGCAAAGCCAGAAGAAAATCCAAGATTTTCTGCCTTCTCTGCTAAAGCATCCCGAATCAGCCTATGAACTGGAGAAGAAAAGCTGCTAGAAAGGATAGAAAAGGGTGTCCTGTTTAGTTTCAAGCAGCATTTTCTTTCTTGCACACTGAGCCATGGATCCAACCTGGGAGCACTGCTGATGCCACTTTTCCATGACCCAGAGAAACGAGCTGCAAGGATGAATGAAGACAGAGAGAAGCAGAACAAGTGATTGAAGCAAAAGCTTCTGGTTTGTTCCAGGCATCCAGGGCAAAGATCAAGGATTCCCCCAAGTGTTTATCACAGGTCCACAATATTGCAAAGACAAGTTTCACTCCTGAGGCAGTAAGCTCTGCCAAAAGCACTGATGAACTGGGGACTTGCCTCCTAACAAAGGTGATCCCAAATTAAAAAGAATAAAAAATAAAAAATGAGTCCCAAACCTCTCTAAACCCTGAGTGTACATATCTCGCCTGCCTGCTATCTCTGAAATCAGATCTGGATTGAAAATGCACAGCTTCTGCTTGTCTTTTCTTCCCAGGAATGATACTATAAGGGAAGAGGGGGTGTATTTAACAAAGCTGTTATGCAGTTTACTGATTGAGATTATTCAAGGCAAATGCTTTGAAGTAACAGCTTAGTGCAGAGTGACAGTAAACAAGATATAGAGATATACCTAGATGAGAAGAAAAATAAATGGCAATTAGAATTGATATTCTAGGTGTAGAAAATGCTGGTAAGACCTCAATCTCCAGCTCTGACACTGTGTTTGTATTGCCACTTCCCTGCAATATCTCTGGGATGAATTGCAAATGGTAATTGGACATCACTGAGCCCCCAAATGACACATGGACATTAGCCCAGCTACTGCGTAGCTGAGGCAAATGAGGACCAAAAAAAGAGGGGAGCCCTATTTATACCTCCTATGCTGATGCTCAGGGTTGACCTGATGTCCAGAGGAGGGACATAAAAATATTGAGGGGGCTGGAACAGCTCTCCTATGAGGCCAGGAGGAGGGAGCTGGGGTTGTTCAGCCTGGAAGACTCTGGGGAGACCCAATAGTGACCTTCCAGTATCTGAAGGAGCTACAGGGAAGCTGGAGAGGGACTGTTTGTAAGGGGCTGGAGTGATAGGATGAGGGGCAATGAGTTTAGATTAAAGAGTAGATTTAGGCTGGATGTGAGGAACAAGTTGTGTCCCAGGAGGGCAGTGGCACAATGGCACAGGGTGCCCAGGGAGGGGGTTGAGGTCTCATCCCTGGAGATATTCCAGGTGAGGCTTGAGGAGGCTCTGAGCACCCTGATCTAGGTGAGGGTGTCCCTGCTGACTGCAGGGGGGTTGGACTGGGTGCCCTTCAGAGGGCCCTGCCAGCCCCAATTATTCCATGAATCTATGACCTCTGTGATTCTGTAACACTCTCACAACAATGTTGGAGTTCAAGATGATGTTAAGCAATTCAGACCAGCTCTTGACTTCCAACATAGGGAATGCAGAGCAGCTGGGGGTTGTTTCAGACAGGCCACTATAAAAATATTGTCTATATTGTAATTTCCACTCATTGCACTGGGAACTAAGGACTGGAAGTCATGGGGTTGAACTCTGCCTTATTGTCTTGAGAGCACTCATCTGTGTTTAGGATATGGCTACCTACATGGGTATATCTGAGGCCAAGCCTCAAGGGTTTGCTCAGGACTGGCCAAAGAGTCTGAGGCAGACCCAGGAACAGAATCCAGCAGCTTTCAGGCTGAAGTAGAAGGTAAATGTTCAAGCTGGACACTCCAGTACCTCTATCAATACCCAGGTGAGGTGGATATCCTCCCATGAAGGATGGAGGTCCCTGCACAGTGTCCTAGGGGAGGTGGCAGTTTGTACACTTATAAACTGAGCACTAACTGAGGCCTGGTCAGTCCAAGACATAATTTTGTCTTTTCCAATCTCTTTTGTCTCCTTTTTCATCAGATGCAAACTTGCTTGCCTTTAGCTTTCAGTAGTTGGGACAGTGCCTGTATTTTAATTTTCTGATTTCCATAAATCCCTCTTCTTGGGCCCAAGACATGGCAGTTATGGGGGGGGAAATCCTTAAGTCATGAGGTTATTGCAGCTCCATTGCTGTCAGTGGAGGATTTGGCACACACAGACTCCAAAGTGTCTCCATGCAGACTCTGGCATGGCCAAGGACCCACTGTACACCCTCAAAGAACAGCAGGATTTTGCTGCAGGTTCCTGAAGGTACTTAATCCACTAAAATCATATATATTTTCTTCTCATCCAGAAATCCCCTCCTTCTGTAAAAAACTAGAGATGGACAAGGAGGTGGCTGGCACAGCAAAACCATGACCTGCCTTCAGGTTCCCACAAGAATCCTTCTAACACTGGCATTAGTAGCAGCCTGTAAAATACTATAAAGATTTGCCCCAATATTAACTTCCTCACTTACATATTTTCCTGAGCATTCCACATCTGAAGTTTGTAAAACACCATTATTCCAAGGGGTAAAAGAATTATTACTTACTATGAACACACTATGCTGAACATTGCTCTCTCTTTTTTTTTTTTTTTCTTTTCCTTTTGTTCCTACCTTTTTAGAAAAATTATTAAAACTAATTGCATTATTTAATCCCATCACATAAAATCCTCCAGTGTTTCATTAATCAATGTAATCAAGCCAATCAAAATAGATAAAGGAGATCTTTTAGCAGGCTTTGATGAGATTTTATCAACATCTCAGTGCATATTGTAAAGCCTCAGCATCCTCAGAAGCAAAATAACAGTAGTATGGGGAAGCTTTATCAAGCAGGCACTAATAAAGCAGATGATGCTTGGACCATTTTAAGAGGCTCTCCATATTCAACTAATAACAGCAGTGTTTTTGTATTATATATAAAAAAATATAAAAGCAAGTTGAAATGGTGTTCATTTTGTACACGCGGGGAGGTTGCTATAAAGAATTGGCTTTTTTTGGTGTTGTTTTTGAAGTAATGAAGAAGATACGTGGCTGTGAGTCAGCAGACCATAAAGCCAGAACACTGGGGGGAAAATACAATGGGTAATTCAAAGGTTAGATCAGAACAGCTGTAAGTGAAGAGCCTTATTAAAATCCCAAACCGTTTCCTTTTAAATGGAGTACTCTTATTTTAACTCCACATCTGAATCATAAATAAATATGAATGAATGAGCTGTGCCTTGTGTAGTCCTGGTATTGGTGTCTCTCCTTCCCCCTTGGTAGCTCCCATCCTTCATAGGTTTGCACTGACTGATCAGGAGGCTTGAAATCCTACCCCAAGAATGGAAATTAAAAGGGTGTTGGTGGAATACAGCACCATAAAGCCAAGAAGTATGTACAGTGGGCAGATGCTAGACTAGAAACACCCAGTTTGCATAGTGCACTGGGAATATTGTGCACTAGGAATATTGTGCCATCACCAGCCCTTGTTCTACCATCTCCATTTTCATGGACCAGCCTGGACCAGCTGTGGGGTGACCAGCACAGCTGGGATGAGGAGACACTGCAAATCCCAGTGGTCAGGAACAATACTCCTTAGGATCTAAGATCTCCTTGGCTCTGTCCACCCTGCCTTAGGAGACCCCCCCAAAAAAATCCCATCCCAGGGAAGAGACCTTGAAGCATCAAAGAAATCAGCCTGACAAGGAGCACTCATTGCCTTCAAAGCTGAGAGAGCTGGAAAATGTGCACTGCTTTGTCTCATAGCCACCTTGACATCTGTTCCAGGTGAAAACACCAGAAAATTCATTACTTCCCTGCATTTAAAGACTCTTGGGACCAAATCCCTCCCCTTTTTTCCATTTGGCCACAGGCAACAGGTGGAACTCAGTGCTGGCCATTGTCAGGAGGAGCTCAGCACTTCCAAAGGCACTGTCAGAGCTTAACAACACCCGGGATAAAATCCAGCGGAAATAATGACAGAGGATGATCTTGAGTTTAATTTTCAATCAGGCAATGTGGTACCACTCAGTTGCTCAGAAACCTGCTGGACCGAGTGTGCCCAAGAACAGCAAAATCTAATGAATGCTGTAATATTGCCTTATGTTGTGCTTTCGCTTCAATTCTGTGTTGCAAATGGTTTTAAATGGAATTAAGCTTGTCTCCCTCACAAGCAGATTTTGCTTTTTTTTTTTTTGCCTTCCTTTCCTTTACCCAAGCACCCAACAAATAACAGCTCAATTTGAAAATAAAACCAGGACTGGGCAAAGGAAAATGTCTGAGTCACAGGAGTAGTTGAGCTTCTCCTAATCTTTAAAAACAATTTGGGAGGCCATGGATGTGGGCACCTCAAACCTCTTCCCTGGTTTGTCCCTTTATGGGGACAAACTTTATAAAGGGGTCTGTTGGGATAGGACAAGAGGTGATGAATTTAAACTAAAAGAGGGTAGATTTAGACTAGATATAAGATAGAAATATTTACTCTGAGGGTGGTGAAACACTGGTTTGGGTTGCCCAGAGAGATGGTTGGTAGATGCCCCATCCCTGGAAACATTCCAGGTCAGGTTGGATGGGGCTTTGAGCAACCTGGTCTAGTTGAAGATGTCACTGCTGACTCCAGGTGTGTTGGACTAGATGACCCCTAACTGTTCCCTTCCAACCTAAACCATTCTGTCATTCTCTGATCCACCTTTCTGGACTGTGCACTCAAAGGAGCATCCCTGCTCTTACATCTGCTGCAAAATTGGACCTGACATGCCTAATGCAATCCCTTCAGAATGGAACTAAAGTTTTGCTTTGAAAGAGTTGTTATATTTACTCTTGAACTCAACTTTTGTGTTACCAAACCTCATCCATAATCCCTGTGGTGCCAAAAAGTCACTTCACATTAGCTGAAATCAGAGCTTTCTAGTTGCAGATACACAAGGTCAAACTATTCTCAAAACATTTCCCAACATGTTAAAACACTAAAAATATTCTCTGGAAAAATCAGTGAAGTTCCACTGGAGGGAGAGCAGAGGCTCTGGCTCACTTCTTACAGCTATTACAATTTGAAAACTAGTTTATTATCTTAACTAGTTAATTAACCAAGATGTCTAGTCATGTCCTAACCACTGTCATCAGGAGGAAAAGATTGGTTTCATCTCAGTATTCATCTGTTAGAGGAGGAAAGCCAGAGATCTGGGGTTTGTGTTCCCACTGACACTATTTTCTCACATTTTTTTCATTCTGTTGGAAAGGTTTTGCTGTGCTTTTAAAGATCTTTGGAGATCTTTAAAGGAGATGTTAAAAATGGTATTTGGTTTGTTTGTTTTCTTTTTTTTTTAAATAATAGATTCATAGAATGGTTTGGGTTGGAAGGGACCTTAAAATCATCCAGTCCCAACTCCCCAGGATGCTCCAAGCCCCATCCAACCTGGGCTGAGACACTGACAGGGCTGGGGCAGCCACAGCTTCTCTGAGCAACCTGTTAAATTAACATCTTTAATTTAAAATAATATTATCAGGATGGGGAAAAATTGTAGAGGGATGTTGGGATCCCAGTCATCCCAGCACGCCACATTGCTGCTCTTTGGACAGCAATCCCAAGAGGCCAGCAGCAAGCTGTGGATGAGGTTCTTCCAAGGGAAGCTGCTGATGTCCTTGTCTCAATTAGGTTTGCTCTAGATTCACACATTGGAAAGTACATAAATCTGTGTTTCAAACAGCTGATCGTTGTCTCCACTAGTTCCTGCCATAGCCAAAAAAATGGATTTCCCTGTGTCCATCCCCAAAGTGCTCCACTAACCACAGCTCCTCTGGAAGGAACCTATGCAGTGCGATGGACCAAAACAGATACTCCTGTGAATTCAAAACTATCTCTCAGGATGCTATTTTAACAAAACCTGCCTGCCATTTTAACATTGGGGTTTTCTTATTAGTAGCTGATTAATCAACGAAGTTTCTGGGGTTTGGGAGGTTTGGTTTGTTTTTTTTTTAATCTTTTTCAAAGACTTTCAGGAAGGAAAAGACCTTCGTGATCAAGTCCAACCTTGAACCCAGTACTGCCAAGCTCACCACTGACCCATGTCCCTAAATGTCTCCTTTCTTGCACTGTCAGGGACACACCTGCAAGAGGTGGGGGTTTCTAGAGTGTTGGGCTTTATGCTGGTAGAGATGCCACCATCAAAAACAAGCTCTGAGCAGAGGACAGCACACGTGTGCTCCCTCTCTTCTTCACCCACCTCTCATTAGTGAAACAATTAGGGTAGACATGTACAATAGTATTAAAAAAAAAAATAAAAAATAGTGTGAACACAACCCAAACCTGCTCATATTAAAGCAATTAAGGACTTAAGGGATGTCACAGCATGTGGGGAGAACAAAGCTATTATTTTATCTCTTGACAGACAGGAAGTGCACTGAAAATTTGAGTATCATGCCATTCAAAACTATCTGTGAGTGTGAGAGAAATGTGGAAAACAAGAAAGCCCTAATTCATTTGGATGTTCTTTTAAGGAAAACTTTATCTTGAAAATATGAGTAGTTTGGGGTTTTTTTAACTTCTTTTAAATCAAACCTGTATTTTTTTCATTCTAAAATTGCATTTTCCTACCCAAACTAGGCTAAAGTAGCCTGAAATTAAATCCTTTATGTCAGCTAAGCACAATGTCTGTGGTTGATTCAAAAATCACATTTCCAAAGCTCAAGAGAAGACAAAATTGGAAGCCCAAGTCCAGAGCAGATGAATGGGTTGGTACTGAATGAGTTCTCTAAGAACTATCCTAACAGGTTTCCTTTTTCAAAGAAGCTCAGGACTGTCTGTGGTTCTGCAAAGGAAAATCCCAGCTGTTGGCCAGGTGAGCACCTAGGAGGAGGATTTGGGGAATGAGAGCCAATCCCAGGGGTTTTAGGGCCTTTGTAAGGATTCAACATAGAGGGCTTCCTGCCCTAAAGGGAAAAAATAAAATAAAATAAGTTTAAAGACTAGAAGTTATAGAAAGGCAAGTATCAAATCTGCTTTCAAAACAGGATGAGCACTTGCAACTATGAAAATATTTGATTCATGCTGCAATATTTTTGTTTGATTTGTTACAGTCAGTCCAGTTTCTTCTTCCCTTTTGCAAGAAAAAAAAAAAAAAAGGCTTTGAGGTTGTATCTCCATGGGTGGGACACCATAGTCTACCTCCTTTTTTTCTCTTTTTTTTTCACTTTCACCATAAGTATGTTGGTGATGTTACTGCATAAGAGGAAAAAGAAAATATCTGAGTGAAAGGACAATAATTCTAAGGCTATTAACTTGTATAACCTGAGGTACCCTGTGAGCTGGGGATGGGTATCAATGCATGAAGTTGTCCAGCTGCCCCTTCAGCTTGCCAGAAGAACCAGAATGAAAGGCTGCAAATTTGGGCAGATCTACCAATATTCTGAACATATTAAGAATTTTCCAGTGTATAAATTTGCAATTCTTTGGCTCCCAGCAAGGAAACTGACTCTTCTCAATACAACTGGTTCTAATTAAAGCAAGAGGCCAAATTAAGCCCTTGGAGCTGTAAGGTCTTGTACTTGGAGCAGAGCTCCCTGGAAGTCAGGGGTGGTGAGGTGGGCAGAAGGCAAAAATAACTCTTTTGCAAATATTTTGAGGCTCACTGTTGGAAGGAGCACACTGAACTCTTGATCTGCCTCAGACATGCAGCCACATGAGTTTTGACACATCCTTTGGTGAAACCTGAGTGAAATTTAGCACTTCTGGGGTATCATGCAGAGTTGTCCATTTGCCCATTTCTGAACAGGGCTCTAAACCACATTACTGGTGATTCCTCAAGGATTGTGGGAGTGTCACTTGAAATTCCTTCTCTGGAAGATGCTGGGAATGTTATTTCCTTGGAATTTGAAGACAAGCAATAAAAATAATTCGTGTATTTGAACAGCAGTTGAGGCACCAGACCAGTCCTCCCTCAAGCTCTTTGCTTGACCTTGATGTACAGGACAGTTCCTCCCTTACAAAACGGAGAAAAAACATCCCTATAGCAATCCAGATGTGGCATGAATTAATTCATTAAAGCTGGCAAGGTGTTAAAATTAAGGCTTAATTTCACAATAATAATTTAAGCATCAATTAATATACAGAGTAATAGCCAGAGCTTCATTCAGCACAAGATTCTCTTACCAGCTCACCCCTAAATACCTGATTGCTGACAGGACTTTATTTTACAATCTATAACATCCTTATCCACATTTTCCTGAAGTCCTCAGTTATATTTCTGGAAATCATTTTGCTATTTCCATCCCAGGCCAATTTTGCCTTCAAGTTTTGGAGCTCTGCACAAGTTCGACGAAACGTCCAATTTTGAAGCAAAAAAAATGTGCAAACTTCCCAGGCTCAGGGCTACACGTTGAAAACCACCCCTGTGGGACTGGAAAGAGGCTCATTTCTCTCAGCAATATTTTCCCTCAAATGAAGGCCCACTTGGGCTGCAAAATTACCTCTTTTGCCTGGGAAACAGCTTGCACATCTGTTCACTTTTAGTGAATGGGCTTGGAGTTGTGATTTTTGTGCATGCGAAAAATCTGGAGTGCTACAAGTCCTGTGTTTCATTGATAATAATTTATACATCTCACACTGGACAGCTCTTCTGAATGACAAATACAGGGGGAAATACACCCAGGTGTGTTTGTATTAGTTTTTGGTTTGGTTTGGAGGGTTTTGTGTGTCTAATAGGCTTTATATATTAACTGCTATACCAGTTAATCCAAGCACAGAGGCTGAAGCTATCTACAGTGCAAAAGGACAACAGGGAATAAAATATTTTGTAAAAAAATGCTGTCTAGCTTAAAAATCCTTAATTATGTGAAAGGAATTGGCCTTCTTCCTTTTATAGTGTTTTTTTTAATAAAAGAACTGCAGTAAGTTAAGGGGAGCTGGGCAATTCTACTATTCCACTGTAAAATGTATTTCTTGATAATTCTTATGGCAAAAAGTGTTGGAAAGTTGCATTTCAACAAAATATTTAAATTGCTGACATAGCAATTTAAAATCTGCCTGGAGAACTGGAGCAGGACAAGCCAGAGCATTGGTCATGTCTCTTCTCCCCAAAGGAAGCCCCAGGGCCAGTCCCACTCCCACCCACCCTTACCAGAGCAAACTTCAGACAAAATACCAGGGTATTTTATCCACCATCTCACCTACACCTCATCCTGATGGCTCTGGGAAGAGAAGAGAGAAGAGAGAAGAGAGAAGAGAGAAGAGAGAAGAGAGAAGAGAGAAGAGAGAAGAGAAGAGAAGAGAAGAGAAGAGAAGAGAAGAGAAGAGAAGAGAAGAGAAGAGAAGAGAAGAGAAGAGAAGAGAACCTCCAGGTTTCATCCATAGATCCAGCACAAAATACTCCCTTGGTAGACACCACCCTGCAAGAATATGCTTCAGGTGACCAATCCACCTCAGAAGGATCTTGATCTCACTAACGGGGTTGTTTGCACAACAGACCCCTCTTGATGTCTAATATTGTCATGTTAATCAAGGTGACAGGTCACCTGAGTCAGCCACATCACTGGTCCAGCTAAGACACCAAGAACCCACCACAGTGAGTACAGGAAAGTACTGGGGCAGGGTTGTGCTGTTTACAGACTCCTGCATTTTTTGGATGCTTTAACAGAGGCATCACCTTAGACCAGGAAGAAGCTGAAGAACTGACCCTCACTGGTTAGACCAGCTCAGCTGCAATTGTGCCTCTGTTGCCTAAATACAGGTGTACAGTGTCACCTGAGATGTGACTGCTGGGCCCAGGGGACACAGATCTCCAAGTCCTCAGCCAGACCCACCCCTTGCCGTGTGGGTATCTCAGGGACATCTCAGCTGCTCCTGACAACCGTGTTTAGGCAGAGCTGAACCCATGTGTCACAGCATCATGTGGGGATGGGTAAAAAAAGACAAAAAAAAAAAAAAAAATCCACGCAGGTGGCATTTCTATGCCTACATAAAACCTCTCACCAAAGAACACCTCATTGAAGTGTTGACCAGTAAATGCAGAGAAAAGAGAGGGGTTTTGGTTTTCTTTTTCTCTTCCTGCCAACCTGTTGCTACCAGATCCACCTGCCCCAGCACTAAGGAAATAAACACGGAAGGCAGACACACTTCCACGGGAAATCCTGACGTGCCTGCTTCAAGTTCCAGCTTCTCAGGGACAAGCACAACCCAGCAGATCACTAACGTCCCCTTCGCCGGGTCGGACTTCAGAGAAAACAAGGAGACAGCCCCCAGCACCGCTGCCTCCAGAGAGGAAAAGGAAAACTCCAGAAAATCCTACCCCTTCCATCAAAAATCCCCCGTCAAGCAGCCGCTGGAGCAGGGGCGGGAGAGGGGGAGCGGTGGGGAAGAGGAAGGGAAGATGAGAAGGAGGAGGTGGGCATGGAGTGGTCCCAAGGGACTCAGGTCCTCCCGTCCCATTAAGCCCGCGGGCAGATCCTCTTGGCCTCTGGGAGCAGGCAGGGGAGGGAGATGAAAGGTTCCTGGAAGGAATCAGGTGCAGAGGGTGGGCAGATGCTGCTAAAGAGCAAAGATCCCCGGTCAGGCTCATTTGTCTGGAAGGGAACCAGCAGGAACTTTCTTTTTATCTCCGACTGCCGATGTTAGGGTAGTTCCTAAAGGCCACAGCCGGTTTGGACCCCACTGCTCTGCCTCTCCCTGCCTGACAAGGAAGGAAATTGCACAGTTTATTTTTTTTTTCCCCCGCAGGTAGAAAAATCCCCCAGCTGGGATGGCTACGGACCCGTTAACTCCTCTCTGCCTGCAGGACCCTGTGGGGTTCTGCCTCTCTCAGCAGAAGATGATCTTTGAGGTCCCTCCTAACCCAAACCATTCTAGGATGATTCTGTGTTCGGTCCGTTTGTCCAGGTGAAGATGTTCTGGGTGTTTCTCATCCAAATCAAGGCTCTCCCGGAGCCGTTCCTGCCTGCCTGCCCTGGCTGCTGCCTGTCTCTGCCTGAGGATTAGCCATGCTCCACCTGCTCTGCCTGGGATTTAATGGGGCACCCCCTTGCCAGGAGGGGTGTGCGGGGCATGGACCCGTCTGACTGTCTGTCTGACTGTCTGTCTGACTGTCTATCTGTCTGTCTGCCTGGGGATTAGCGTGGCCCCACCTGGGCTGTCCCCCAGCTCTTGCTCACCAGGGTGGACCCAGCTTCAGCAGCTCTCATCTGTGTGAGCTGGGGGGTTACAGATATCTGTCCGTCTGTCTGTCTGCCTGTCTGGGAGAGATGGATGGGAGCTGCTCTGCCAACCCTACCACCATGTCTGTCTGCCTGTTTGTCTGTCTGGGAGATATGGACGGGTGCTGCTCTGCCTATCCCACCATCCTGTCTGTCTGCCCGGGAGGGTAGACACACACTGTCATGTGTGATTGTGGAGGGATGCTGGGCACAGCCTTGTCTGTCTGTCTGTCTGTCTGTCTGTGAGGGGATGCTCAGCAGTGCCCTGTCCATCTTTCTGTCAATGAGGGGACAACAGGCATTGCCATCTCTCTGGCTAGGAGAGGATACTGGGCACAGCCGTGTGTGTCTTTCTGTCTGTCTGTGAGAAGAGGCCAGGCATTGCCCTGTCTATCTGTCCAGGAGAGCATACTGGGCACAGCCCTGTCCAACTGTCTGTCCGGGGGGGNTTTTGGGGTTTGTGGGGTTTGTTGGGGGTTTTTTTGTTGGTGGTTTTTTGTTTTTTTTTTTTAACCCAGAGAAATGCCTGAAGCGAAAGCGAACGCTGGCACTTGGCAGCGCTGGAAAGGAGAGGGGGTGAGGGGAGGTGTTGAGGGTGAGGCGGGGGAGGAAAGGACTTTTCCCTTGGCTGTGGGGCAGGGATTCGTTTGCAAACTCCAATTTAACCTCTCCCACCGCTCCGCATTGTCACGCTCTTAAAAAACATCCTGGCTCGGGCAGCTCTTCGACAAAAAAAAAAAAAAAAAAAAAAAAAAAAAGAAAAGTCCCTTTAAAAGCAGGCGCCGGGGGCCCAGCTTCATTTGTCTGAAAGTTCTTTGGATTTGTGCTGCCATCACAAACAAACAAGTAAATAAATAAATGATAAGGATGATGATGCTAGGAATGGAGAGAGGGAGGAAGGGAGGGGAAGGCACGGGGAAGAAGGGTGCTGCTGGGTGCTGCCCGGTGGAGAGGAGGTGATGCTGCGGGTGCTGCCGGAGAAGGGGATGGATGAGCCGTGGCCGGGCAGGGCGGAGGGGACACGGGGGCATCTCCCTCCCCCTTTTCCCATCCCTTCTTCACCCCTCCCCACTCCTCAGGTACGAGCACTTCCACTGACATTGATGTAACGACATTAGAGTTAATGGCAGCAGCCTGGTCCTCATTATTAATTGTCTTTGTGTTTGGATAAAGTATGTAATCTTCTCCTCAACCACACCATTAAAATAGGTTGCCTTTTCAATTAAGAACTGTCTTGAGCACAGCAGTCAATTTTCCTAATGAAGATGCATTATATTTTCACTTTTTTTTTTTTTTTTTTTTTTTTCATTAGGCGTGATTGCGGAGAAAGTCCGAGAGGGGGTTGTTTGACTAAACTAAATGTGTCCCGTATAGTGTATTAAACACCAGGCTTTTAAATAAATTGAAATTTCATACAGATAAGACACGAGGTTGGGTACAAATACGGCCAGATTCGCTTCCTTCAGATTAAAAAAATGCCGAGCCTATTCTTTAAAACGCACTTATCAGACAGAAAATAATGATTAAAACAACTACAGTCGACTCTTAGCTGCAATTACTCCGGTAAACTTTTCACTCAGCCCAGTTTGCTTACGTTAAACCTGAGGATGATGCTTTAAAACAGACTCGCACTTGCTGCTAATGTGCAGCTTTGGGGAACAAATAGCACAGTTTAATCATGCAGAAACACACAGGAGCCAGAACAGTCTCACAATTAATTTACCAAAATAAACCCGAAGCTGCCTGCATTGTTTCATATTTAGTTTCCTTTCCCCGCCTTCCCCTGGAGAAAACCAGCCCTGGTTCTTTCGAAAGGTTGAGGGAGCTGTGAGGGAGTTGGGATTTTTCCTCTTTTCTTTTTGTTTTGTATTTTTTTTTTTTTTACACGTCGGAAAATATATATTGCATCTCTTGAAAGCAAAGAGTTAATTTTATATAATGTCATAATGTGAAACACTTACAAAATAAAAGGAAAGAAAATTTAAAAAACAATGTGAGGGGAAGAAAAGGAAACAAAATTGAAAAAAAGAAAAAAAAAAACCAACACACTATCCAAACACCAAAGTCTGATATTTGTGAGCCTGGGAAGCTGGAAGAGGTGTCTGGATATCACTGCTCTGTTGTAATTGTGGGATCTTTGTTACTGACACACAGACGCACAACCCAGACCCGCACAGAAAATACCATGACACAGCTACCATTTAGGAAAAGGAAAAAAAAAAAATAGCTGCAGTCTTCCGAGCTAGTTTTAAAGTCTCCACTATAAAAAACACCTGCCTGAGAGGGAGTATGAAGTTAGGCATATGAATAATTTCTTATTCACGTGGTAACAACAGTTGGTTTCTGATATTTTGCAAGTTTTCTGCATTTAGGCTTTGTCTGGGGGGGTGGTGGTGTTAATTTAGGGGGTTTCGTTGTTTTTTTTTTTTTAAATGAACATTTGTTTCTCCACCGGCCAGTGGCTAAAGGAGATCTGCAAAGAATGGGCAAAGAAGATTTTCGATTAAAACCTTCGCCCATCTCCACGGATTACTTTATATCGATTCCTATATATATGGCTGCAATTGATGGGCTCTAATTAAAAATCCAAAAAGGGGGGGCTGGGGGAGGGGGGGG
>JAAWXA010000014.1:18364645-18376214 GCA_038090715.1 Florisuga fusca
GGAGCAGCTCTCCTCCCATCCCAGGCTTTATCTGCAAAGAGGGAGCACTCCCCTTCTCTTCCCCTAAAGCGACCTTATTAAGCACTTTGATTTGCCCATTTCCACTTGTTATTACTGCTAATGTTCTCAGGGAGGGGGAGCCCCGGAGCTTTTCTTTGCATCAGCCTGCAACCCTCTGCTCACTGGGGAGGGTTTCTAGTGCCCCTTCCCTGTCAAAGACTCCCCATAACCATCTCTTTCTTTTTTTTTTGTTTTGTTTTTTTTTCTTTTCCCCACCTTGGCTTTGTCTGTGCCATCCTTAACGCTGTTTTTTTATTTCTTTCTCTCCCTTCCCCATCCCTTGGTTTCAAGGTGTGGTTTAAAAACCGCCGAGCCAAGTGCCGGCAGCAACAGCAGCAGCAGCAGAACGGGGGCCAGAACAAGGTACGACCAGCTAAAAAGAAGAATTCACCAGCCCGGGAAGTGAGTTCAGAGAGTGGGACCAGCGGGCAGTTCACTCCCCCCTCCAGCACCTCTGTCCCCACCATTTCCAGCAGCAGTGCCCCCGTATCCATCTGGAGCCCAGCGTCCATCTCCCCGCTCTCAGACCCCCTGTCCACCTCTTCCTCCTGCATGCAGAGATCCTATCCCATGACCTACACCCAGGCATCAGGCTACAGCCAAGGATACGCTGGCTCGACCTCCTATTTTGGAGGGATGGACTGTGGATCTTACTTGACCCCTATGCACCACCAGCTTCCTGGACCGGGGGCCACCCTGAGTCCCATGGGTGCCAACGCAGTCACCAGCCACCTCAACCAGTCTCCAGCCTCCCTTTCCACCCAGGGCTATGGAGCCTCCAGTTTGGGCTTTAACTCCACCACCGATTGCTTGGATTATAAAGACCAAACCGCCTCCTGGAAGTTAAACTTCAATGCTGACTGCTTGGATTATAAGGACCAGACGTCGTCATGGAAGTTCCAGGTTTTGTGAAGAACCTTGGTGGTGAGGAGAGAAATCACAACGAGAACGAACAGGCTGGGCTGAACGCTCCAGTTTTAGTCAGGTCTTGGTTAAATTAAAGAGAAAAATAACTCAACGGACAAACAAACGAACAACAACAAAAAATGACAGCGACAAGAGGGGGGACAGTGTTGGTGTGATCCCGTTCAGACTCATCTCCTGCTCAGACGCTCTGGAAAAGGAATAATAAAAGAGGACAAATGGAGGAGGAAGGCCTTAAATGGACAGATCATCTAGTGAGCAGAAAACAGACAGACCCATCTGTGTTCTTTCTAGTTTTAGGCAATCGTTGGGTTTCTTTGTTTGGAAGAGGTGGGAAATCATCCCACCTCCTGGCCAGTTTAAAAAAAAAAAAAAAAAACAACAATTAGTAGATATGAAAAGGAAGAAAATTTTTTACTTTAGAAATGACAGGAGCCCATTTTCTTTTTTGTTTTGTTTTTTGAATACTCTGATCACATCTGATAATCCTGATGACTCCAGCTGAGTTAACTGCAGGTTNTTTCCCCCCCCCCCCTTTTTTTTTTTTTTTTGTGTATGTGTATGTGCGTGCGTGCGTGTGGAAAGATCCTTCACCCAGAGGTTTCCAATGTGTTAGCCAACCCTTGGTTAAACTATTTGCAATGGACAGCATCTTCTCTTTTTCTCCCTCCCTCTTTCTTTCTCTCTCTTGTTCTCAAGCTCATCCAACTGTTTCATGCCCAACTTTCTCAAGTTGGCACTCGGAGAACTTGGTTCAGGGCTGTGTGGGTTGTGTGACTGATTGTCCTAGCTGCACTACTTTATTTAAAGATAAGAAAAAAAAAAAAAGATAATGTTCATAAGGAGTCAATATGTAGTTTTTAAGAGACAATCAGTGTGTGTCTTATATAAATGGTACATCTGTGGTTTTTAATCTGTGCTAGACTTCAAAACTGTGATCTCCTGTATTGTATGCAACTCTGAACTCTGCACCAGCAGGAGTTCTGCTGTGATTTAAATAGGTTATAATTATAAGTGAAATTCAGAGCAACTGAGTTACCTATTATCATCTTTTAAAAAATAATTTTAAAAAATATATTAAAAAAAAAAAATAAAGGAAAGAAAAACACAAAAAAACCATGATCGCCTTTCACCCGAGGTGAACTGCACTGAAACTTTTTACAACAAACTGTCTCTGAATGGAAGAGAAAAGACTGGAAAAAAATAAATAAAAACAAAACAAAACCAAACGAAACCAAACCCCATCCGAGGACATAAAACTCCTCTGGCTCTCACCTACTGCTGGCCATACTGGCAGTACCCAGCAAACCCAACAGGACTTTTGGGCAGTTGCTCTGACCTGGATGAATTTAAACCGAGAATTCATTGTCGTTTATGCTTGCAGATGTTAACTGAAAAAAAAAAAAAAAGAAAAAAAAGAAAAAAAAGATATATATGCATAAACGACTCCTGGATTTGGCAGATATGTATAATTATATTAAAATGGTTCTAGCACACTTGATGGTTGTCTTCCATTTTAATCACATCCGGCGAGCGAGGGAGAAGGGCGACGCCGTCTGCCGCAGGGATTTCTCGGTCGCAGCCAGGAGCAGGAGGCTCTGGCTGCTGCTTCTGTAGGGCTCAGACAAAAGGGGTTTTGCTGGCAGTTCCCTGAGGTGAAGGAAGCAAAATGAAGAGGGGGGGGGGAATTATTTTAATTTTTTTTTTTTTTAATTTTTTTTTTTAAGCAGAAAATTAAAAAAACCCAAAGCGGTCATCCAATAGACCTGGGATAACGTGACTTTCTCCTCACAGCTTTCCCAAATCTCTTTGTGGGGAGGGATGCATTTGCTCTGTACCCTTCTGGGAGGTTTGAGTCCCTGGTTGCTTTTGGGGAAAGCCCTGAACTTTCCAGGCTGAACTGGAGAGGAAAAGCGAGGACCTCGGTACCACCAGGCAGGATCATCCATGCGGAGGTGCTGGGGATGGAGAGGGGCAAGTTTTTAAGCTACAATTCCATAAGTTGAAGCCACAGCTCCTTATGGTGCAGGATCAAGCCCATCCCAAGAATCCCCACTCTTGATGGCTCTTCCTCTGTCTTTTTTCTTCCCTCTCTCCTTCCCACATGCATGGCTGGGGTCACTTGAGCCCTCGACTCGGGATTTAGCACAGAAAAAAAAAATAAATGAACCTCTGAAAAAGAAAGGCTGAAAAAAACAAACCCACCTGCCACCATCCTGCTCCCTGTCACCAGCTGTCCCCTCACGGCTTGTCACCAGGGACCTCTTGCTTTCCAGTCACCTGGGGTCACAGGCACCTGGCCACCATCACCCCACCGTGGTCCTGGGGAGCAGGAATGCCACCCTGGTGCTTTCCATCCATCCATCCATCCCTCAGCTTCACATCCCTGCATCCCAAACAGGCTGTCCCCCTCCCTGGACACCAGCAACCCAACTCTGGCATCCCAAGGTGGCATTTCTGTCCCCTGCCACTGCCAGCAACATCAACCTGTGAAATAAACACATCCTCCAGCTCTGAACTGAGGAGAGGTGGGTTTTTTTGGGTTGCTGGTTTTTTTTTGTTTTGTTTGGGGTTTTTTTGCTTAATTTCAGGGCTTTTTAGGCTGTGATTTTCTCATGTATTTATTTATTTCTTTTTAAGGGGAGGGTCTGTGTGGGGAGGGTCTGGGGAACACCAGGCAGCTGAAGGCTGGGGATGGCTCAGCTGGGTCCTGGCTACCAGCAGCTCCCAGGCAGCAACAGGGAAAGTTTCATCTCTCCACTGATTCAGTTCAATTCAAGCAAAATACACTTGGAAAGAGTGAGTCCTTGTTGAACTGGGGTGCAGCATCCCACCTGCTTGGAAAAGCTCTTTGTTTCCTGGGCTTTTGGCCATTTTGTTGTTTTTGGGGGTTTTTTGAAAGCCCCTTAAAAACCTCTTTTCTTATTTTGCTTTCCCCATCTTGTCTTTTTCTTTTCTTTCCTGAGTAGTTTCCTGTCTGTTAGGTATGAGCTCCTCCAGCTAGTGCTCATTTTCATCAGAAAAAGCCCATTCGTGGCAGGAATTTCTCTCTGAATTTGCCCTGGCTTTTTGTACTTTCCACATTTTTTTCTACCTGGTTGCCTCTGATTTTAATTTTAATAAGCATTCATGCGGGTAGAGGGCAAAATCCCAAGGTGAGCTGGAAAAAAACAATGTATTATATAAAGAGCATTTTAACTATTTTTTAGTTTTTAATGTTTTAGATCTCCCTTCTGGCTGAATTCATTTCCTCTGAACTCGGGCTGCAGGAGGCAATTCTGGATCCAATAAAATCGAGGGGAAAGCTGAGGGGATGGCATTGGTTTAGTGTGGGAAAGCAGGATTTAGGAGCAAAGAGCTGATTCAAAGGGTGTTTGATTTGAGGTGTCCTCCCAAAAAGCGAATCCTCTCCCTGTTCTGCAGGGTGACATTTCCCACTGGAGGAGATAAAAATAACTCAAATTAAAAAATAAAAATCAAATCAGAAAACCAGGAGGGAAGCACAGACCAGGAGGGAAGCAGAAATCCCAACCAGAGCTGAGCTGCTCCAAATGCCTGTTCCCTGCCCAATGCCCTGCTTGCTCCTTGTCTCATCCCTCCCTGCTCCTGGTCTGCATCCTTGGCTGATTCCCCACCAGTTTTCCTGCCTGATCCCTGCCTGCTCCTTGCTGCATCCTCCTTGTTGTCCCCTGCCCACTCCCTGCCTGATCCCCTGCCAATTCCCTGCCTGATCCCTTCCTTCTCCTTGCCCCCATCCTCCCCCTTGTTCCCTGCCCCCTCTCCTGCCTGCTCCTTGCCCACACTTCCCAGTCTGCCCAGTGACCATCCCTCACCCCGGGCTGGCTCCTCTCCCACCCCAGAGAGTCCCAAAGCAGGGAGAAGTTTTGGGATGTTTGCATTCCCAGGAGAAGCCCAGGGGTGGGGGGAGCACTGCCAGTTTCCAAGGAGATGGGAGACGGTGACTGAAAAAAGCTGGATTTGGGGATTTACAGTAGAACTTCCCCATCTGGTGATGGAGAAGGGGGGGGAGGCACAGGAACCTCCCCAAACTCCAACTCTCAGCACTGGCACTGCCCTGATCTGTGGTTTGGGGGGTGGCAGGGAAAGGGCTGGAGGGTTGGGAGTGGGGCTGAGGTTGGGTTGGGTGTGGGAAGAGTTGGGAAGGTTTGGTATGGATACAGGGTTAGGACTGGGCTTGGAAGAGGGCGGATTTGGGTCTGGGAAGTGAAGGTTGGGTATGGATATGGGGTTGGGATTTGAAGGGCTGAATTGGGAAGTTTTGGGAAGGTTGGATATGGGCTTGGGGTTGGGTTGGGCTGAGCTTGGGTTTGGTTTTGGTCCCAGACCCCATCCAGTTTTGGAGAGTGAAAGGGGAGTGGGGACACTGGAAGGAGTGCCAACCCTTGTTCCCTCCCATATTTATAAAGAGGAAGGGAGGGCAGGACCCCCCAGCTCCTGGAACCATGCTGGGGGAGCACAGAGAGCTGTGCTGGTAGGGGGGCACCCTCACCCTCTGTCTCACCCTCAGGAAGGAAGGAAGGAAAGAAAGAAAGAAAAATGAAGGAATGAAAGAAAGAGAAGAAAAAGAAAAGGAACATGGAAGAAGGAAGAAGGAAGGAGAAGGAGAAGGAGAAGGAGAAGGAGAAGGAGAAGGAGAAGGAGAAGGAGAAGGAGAAGGAAGAGGAAAAGGAGAAGGAAGAGGAAAGGGAGAAGGAGAAGGAGAAGGAGAAGGAGAAGGAGAAGGAGAAGGAGAAGGAGAAGGAGAAGGAGAAGGAGAAGGAGAAGGAGAAGGAGAAGGAGAAGGAGAAGGAGAAGGAGAAGGAGAAGGAGAAGGAGAAGGAGAAGGAGAAGGAGAAGGAGAAGGAGAAGGAGAAGGAGAAGGAGAAGGAGAAGGAGAAGGAGAAGGAGAAGGAGAAGGAGAAGGAGAAGGAGAAGGAGAAGGAGAAGGAGAAGGAGAAGGAGAAGGAGAAGGAGAAGGAGAAGGAGAAGGAGAAGGAGAAGGAGAAGGAGAAGGAGAAGGAGAAGGAGAAGGAGAAGGAGAAGGAGAAGGAGAAGGAGAAGGAGAAGGAGAAGGAGAAGGAGAAGGAGAAGGAGAAGGAGAAGGAGAAGGAGAAGGAGAAGGAGAAGGAGAAGGAGAAGGAGAAGGAGAAGGAGAAGGAGAAGGAGAAGGAGAAGGAGANAGAAGGAAAAGGAAAAGGAGAAGGAGAAGGAAAAGGAAAAGGAAAAGGAAAAGGAAAAGGAAAAGGAAAAGGAAAAGGAAAAGGAAAAATAAGCTCCCTGTGGCAGTTCCAGCTGCTGGGGCTGCCCAGTGTCTCCATGCTGCTGTTTCTGCTGCTTCACCTCTGCTCTGGGGCAGAATGAAGGGAGGGGATGCTTGGAGGGGGAGGTGGAGAGGTGGTGCAGAGACAGATAAATACACAAACGCCACACAAACTGTTAAAATCTACTCTGAGAGTCAATTTGGACTTTTAGTCTCATGAACCATTAATAAAAATCTCCTTACACTCAAATGGCTCTCAAATGCGGTGATAGCGGATTACAAACTCCTAATGGAGTTCCAAGGATCAAATATAGGATCAAATATTCCCTAAGCAGCATGGTCTAACATACTGGGGGTGGCTGGGCCACCCGATTATCAGCTTATCAGCAAACACTTCTTAGGGCTGGATGTGCCAAAAAGAAAGAGTCTTTCTCAGAGCAGTCCCTTCCCCATTCTTCATAGAAACAGATTTGGGGATGGCATCATGTGGGCTGGGGACCATGGATGAGGAGCTGTGACAATGATGACTCCATGTGTCATCATGAGGCTTGAGCCTGGTTTCTGGCAGCACTGGAGGAACTCATGGGGACAACCCTTGAGGTTCACAGAGGAAACACTCCCCTTGGTCTCAGATGTGGGAGAGACATTTTACAAGGGCATGAAGTCAAAGGACAAAGGGTAATAGATTTACACTTGAAGAAGGTGGATTTAAATTAGACTTTAGGAAGAAATTCTTCACTGTGAGGGTGCTGAGCCCCTGTGCCAGGGTGCCCAGAGAAGCTGTAGCTGCCCCATCCCTGGCAGTGTCTCAGCCCAGGTTGGATGGGGCTTGGAGCAACCTGGGCTGGTGGGAGGTGTCCCTGCCCATGGCAGGGGGTTAGGACTAGACAGTCTTTAAGGTCCTTTCCAACCCAAACCAGTCTGGGATTCTATGAAATACGCCCTGGGGACACTCAGTCCTTGCCAGGACCAAGCCACTGTACGTGATGTATAATTACTTGGTAATTAAATTAGGAAGGCTGAGGTAGCATCATTACCTTTAGAAGTGAGAAATTGCATTTGCTTTCCGACACAGTTTAAAGCAGAAGTGAAGCCAATTAATCTCCTGATGTTAAAAGCAAAGTGTCCCTCCATCCTTGCAACCTTCTCCGTTTGTTCCATGGTGGTGGAAGGACAGGGAACAATTCTCTGCTGTGTCTCACTGATTTTTGGAGACTCCGTGGGCCACAGTTTCTTCTTCATGGGGTGTGGAGCCACAGGTTAGACCCCTGGAGATAATCAGGCTCCTCTCCATGAGGGAAATAGTCGGAGCCACCCCCCAGGGTGGAGTCTGGGATGGCACCAGGGGCTGATATCTGTGAGGGTATCACCCCAGAGGCTGCAGAGCTGTGAACGAGGAGTGTGGTGAGTTGTGAGGGTGTTTTTTTCAGCATCACTGAAGACACAGCATGGGGTGGGCTTGATTTAACATTTTTATTGGCAATGTGAAAGAGCATGCAGGCAGAGTTGTTAAAGATCAGATTGACAGAGCTGGTGAAGGGAGAGAAATGATGGAAAGAGGCACCCAGGGGATGGAGATCTTGATAGCCAAGAGTGGGCAAATGCACCTGGAGAGATAACCAGAGAGATCCAGGATCCTAAAAGGAGGAAGGGGTTTGGAAAGCTGGGTTCAGGGGTGATAAGCCCTCCCAACAGCTTTGAGGTTAGTGGGATGATGAGAAGGGTGATGGAGTCTGGTAGGAACCCAAGAGGGTTGAGCTGTGTGTCAGTGTGGGAATGAAGGCAGAGACATTGCCACTGAAAGCCAAAAAATCCTCAGATTAGGGGGAAGAGGAGACCTCTACTGAACCCTTGTCCAGTCTGAATGAAGCTTTGAAACCAAAAGTGGAAAATTTGTAAGGATTCATGGAAGAGCCATGAAAGCAACTCAGGGAGTGAGGAACCTGCCTGACAGAGGGGTACCCTGGGGGGGATCCTGTCAATATATGGTGTTATGCAAGAAAAGGTTAAGATGGAGTCCCTAACATAAGATGGACATAGAGCTCCTTGAACATGTCCAGAGGAGAGCCACTAGGATGATCAGGGGGCTGGAACACTTCCCCTGTGAAACCAGGCTGAGGATTGGGGTTGTTCAGCCTGGAGGAGGCTCTGAGGTCACCTTAGAGCAACTTTCCAATATCTGAAGGGGGCTACAAGAAAGCTGGGGGAGGGCTTTTTAAATGGCTGTGTAGTGAGAGGACAAGGGGAAATGGTCTAAAACTTGGAAAGGGGAGATTTAGGTTAGAAATTAGGAAGAAATTCTCTCCTGTGGGGGTGGTGAGACATTGGCACAAGTTACCCAAGGAAGCTGTGGATGCTCCATCCGTGGCAGTGTCTCAGGCCAGGCTGGATGGGGCTTGGAGCAACCTGAACTAGTGGGAGGTGTCCCTGCCCATTCATGGGGTTGGAACTGGATGATCTTGAAGGTCTGGTCCAACCCAAACCATTCTATGATTAAAATAGTCCCTGTATGTCTAATTTCCCAGGGAAAATCCTAGTTTCTGACATTTTATCTTGGCCACCTTGGATGGAATCACTGACCAGTTGATGGCTGTGGAGGCTCTCCTCACCACCATGCCATCAGACTGCAAGAATCCTAGGAAAAAAAAATAAAAATAGCACTGAGTAGCACCTTGGGGTGCAAAGGTTCCCTCAGTGGCTCTGCAGCACCCATTCATCACACGTATGTGTGCCTGAAAACCTGGTCCTGGGGATGGGTGGATTCTAAACAGCCAGGCTTCAATATAGGATAGAAGTGGAGGAGTTTGTGTTTTCCTCTGTCCTAAATGTCCTGAGACCTGCACCCAATGCAGAAAGTCATCATGGCTGAGGGACCATCTCCATAGCTGATTGCCTCAACCTTTGCTTCCAGACTGCAGCAAGTGGTTGTGATTCCAAATATTCCTTTAATACCTGCTGCAAGAAGTCACCTGCTCCATTCTAAGACATCTGAGAGGCTGAGATTTTCTAAGCCCAAGATCTGAACAAGGGCCAAGGGCAGGACCTGGAGGATCCCTGATGGTAGGGGCAGAAGCAATTTGCTTTGCAGCCTGGGTTGGATTAGCTCTGCCCAGGCAGTGTGAGCACTTTTGGTGTCAGGATGATAAAGTACCTGAAAAGGGAGCCTGAAGACACTTTGGCCATGGTCATGGTGCTTGTTGGGCTGAGGACCAGGAAGCAGGATCAAACAAGACCTCGGTTCAACTATCTTCTTCCCACCCCATTTAGGGAATGCCACACGTGGGTGGGTTGGAAGAGATGGACCAGGAGGTTGGTGTTCCCATGTCAGCCACAGCCCCTGGACGGAGCACAGGGCAAATCACCCACTTGTGTCTGGCACTGGGGCACAGAGGAGCTGAGGTGTTGCCAGGATGGGCTGAGCTGCAGGGGGAGAGGGAGTGTGAGACAGAAATCAGCTGCCTGACCCCCCCTGCAGCACCAGAGGGGGGGACGTCTCCTGATAATCAGAGAATCCGGGGATGCTTGTGGGTTCATTCTGGGAATCTGTGACTGTAACTGTCCCCATCAGTATTAGCAGACAACCTCCTTACTCACTCTGCAGTTTAACAGACAGAGATTAGATACTCTACAGAGTCAAATTACTCACGGAGACGAGGCACGATGTGTTCATTTTCATTTATTTGCCTTCAAATCACAGAAATCCACAAGACCCAACCACACCAGCTTGGGCTGGGAGCTTTCAAATGAAAACAACCACAAGGCTGCCCTCAGGATCCCAATAACTTCTGCAAGAGACAAAATACACCGGAACAAAAGGACAGGTGTGAAAATGAGGCTGGGATGAAATTTGGGGAATTTGGGCTGGAAAGAAACCTTCTTTTGGTTTTCACCAAGAGCAAGAAAATCTAGTCAGCTTTCCTGTGTCAGGAGAGGGGAGGGAGGGAGGGATTTGTCCTGATTAGATCTAATTTCCTACCTGTTTACTGTAGGCATTTGCATAATGATCACCCTGCAAAGAGTGGTTAGCATATGCTAACACTGATTCTTGAACCTGTTAAAACACAAAACTCACACAGACTGCCACTGTTTGCAGCACATCCCACCTTCCTGATTGCATCCCAGCAGATGTGGCCAGTGCTTGCCCTCCCTACCTGAAGTGGCTGGAAACTTCTTCCAGATGTCTTCAGGACAGGATGCAGAGAGAGATGAACACAAACTGCTTTATTTTCAGCCCTAAGGATAAATCAGAGGGTTGGAAAGAGATCTAAAGGTGTTTTAGGGGTCTTTTGTCATTTTAATTCCTTGATCAGTGTTGGAAGAAAGGGGCTTCTCTGGTACCCCTTGTTGCTGGCCCAGATGCAAGTTGATACGTTTTGAAGCAGTGTAAATCAGAAGGAGGGGAGGACAGGGGTTCAACCATGGGTTGGGTTGGAGGGGACTTTAAAGCTCACCCATTCCCACCCCCCTGCCATGGGCAGGGACACCTCCCACCAGCCCAGGTTGCTCCAAGCCCCATCCAACCTGGGCTGAGACACTGCCAGGGGATGCTTGAGCCCAAGTATTACAGATGCATCATCAGAACTTTTCATGAAAGGCAATCCTCATGTACAGAGTGATGATTTACAGCCCCTCACCCTAACAGGGTGGGAAGCTGAGCTTATTTGTAAATCATTTGCTTTCAGTGAGGACAGGCACAAGGGTGCCATTGTTTTGGAAGAGTTTCTTGTCCACTGAGTTACAAAAAAAGAAGAAGAAGAAAAAAAAAAGATAAAGGAGAGAGATGCAGGGCAGACTGTGCTGTTGCCCAAGAGTGGCAGAGGATTGCAAGGTGTGAGTATCCAAGCAGTGAGGTGTCAGCAAACAAACCCAAGCTGGCTGGTGTTTCAGCAGACTTGTTCATCTCTTTGCTTTGACAAAAAGGGTCACAAAGTCCTTTCCCACCTCCCTCAGTGTCTCCCACGTGTGTTTTCACAGCCTGGCAGCCATCAGCAACAGTCAGTCATGGTCCTCTAGCTGCTGCGTGCAAGAGTTATGCCCTCTGCACAGGAACATTTTTGGAATGGAAGCATTTTAGTAGTCTGCATGAGTCTGATAGCTTAGAGACCAATTTCTGGGCAGGCAGATCTCTGGGGGGACAGGAATACTCAGGGGAGGTTGTAGGGAGCATGTGAGAAGCAGTGAGCTCTCCCCTGGGCTGGAGCAGCCCAGAATGTTGCAGTTGCTCCCTGCTCTGGGTAGATTTGTTCTTGACAAATTCATGTTGGCTGCTTCTTGTTGGACAATATTCTGCAAAACCTGGACAGACTGAAAAAACCATAGAACAAT
>JAAWXA010000014.1:18376231-18413566 GCA_038090715.1 Florisuga fusca
CTCTGGTACCCCTTGTTGCTGGCCCAGATGCAAGTTGATACGTTTTGAAGCAGTGTAAATCAGAAGGAGGGGAGGACAGGGGTTCAACCATGGGTTGGGTTGGAGGGGACTTTAAAGCTCACCCATTCCCACCCCCCTGCCATGGGCAGGGACACCTCCCACCAACCCAGGTTGCTCCAAGCCCCATCCAACCTGGGCTGAGACACTGCCAGGGATGGGGCAGCCACTGCTTCTCTGGGCACCCTGGGACAGGGGCTCAGCACCATCATGGTGAAGAATTTCTTCCTAAAGTCTAACCTAAATCTGCCTTCTTCCAGTTTAAATTCATTACCCCATAAACTATCTCTACATGCCCTTAAAAACGGTCCCTCCCCAGGTGCTTGAGCCCAAGTATTACAGATGCTTCATCAGAACTTCTCATGAAAGGAAATCCTCATGTACAGAGTGATGATTAAAACCCCTCACCCTAACGTGGTGGGATGCTGAGCTTATTTGTAAATCATTTGTTTTCAGTGAGGACAGGCACAAGGGTGCCATTGTTTTGGAAGAGTTTCTTGTCCACTGAGTTACAAAAAAAGAAGAAGAAGAAAAAAAAAAGATAAAGGAGAGAGATGCAGGGCAGACTGTGCTGTTGCCAAAGAGTGGCAGAGGATTGCAAGGTGTGAGTATCCAAGCAGTGAGGTGTCAGCAAACAAACCCAAGCTGGCTCACCTTTCAGCAGACTTGTTCATCTCTTTGCTTTGACAAAAAGGGTCACAAAGTCCTTTCCCACCTCCCTCAGTGTCTCCCACGTGTGTTTTCACAGCCTGGCAGCCATCAGCAACAGTCAGTCATGGTCCTCTAGCTGCTGCGTGCAAGAGTTATGCCCTCTGCACAGGAACATTTTTGGAATGGAAGCATTTTAGTAGTCTGCATGAGTCTGATAGCTTAGAGACCAATTTCTGGGCAGGCAGATCTCTGGGGGGACAGGAATACTCAGGGGAGGTTGTAGGGAGCATGTGAGAAGCAGTGAGCTCTCCCCTGGGCTGGAGCAGCCCAGAATGTTGCAGTTGCTCCCTGCTCTGGGTAGATTTGTTCTTGACAAATTCATGTTGGCTGCTTCTTGTTGGACAATATTCTGCAAAACCTGGACAGACTGAAAAAACCATAGAACAATTCAGGTTTGACAGGACATCTGAAGGTCTCCAGTCCTAGATCCTGTTCAAAGGACAGCTAACTTCAAAGTAAAATCATGTTGCTTTGGCCACATGCTGAGCATCTCCAAGGTTGGAGATTCCACTCAGGTTCTCTATTCCTTGCCCTAAGGCTTAACTGCTTGCATGGAGGAGAGCTTTTTCTATCTGCACCTTGTTGTCAAAAAGGGATCCCAAGGGATCACTGACAAGCTCCCACGCAAGCCCAGACCTCCAGTGGATCATTTGCCCCAGCTCCCAGCTCGCTCCTGTCCACAACACAGAAATACATCCTCAAGAAGCAGAGGTTGATGAAAGCTGATCACTGACTTGCTTTGGAGGATGAGAAGTTATCATTAACAATCAGGCATATGCAGGTAGGACCAGATGGTTTTTTGCTCTGTTCTGTGAAGCTCTGGAGCCCTGTTGAGCAATCCCACAACATGTCCCTTAGCAGAGACATCCATGGGCCTTAACTTCCAGCCAAATGCCTTGGCAGCTGCTGCAGCTGGGCATTCTTCTCTTGTACCCACCACCTTGCCACACCAAATATGTCTTATTGATCCTTCCTGGTGCCTGGAAATCTTTTGAGACAGATGTGAGGGTGTCCCAGGGGTTCCCATTGCACCACACTGGTCAAGGACAGCAGAGATGGTCTCAGTGCCTATTGTACTAAGAGTGGCCATGTGTCTCGTAGACATTTGCTTGTTCACTGCCTCCTCAGCTGACATTTCCCATTAGTGGTGGCCCTGAGGTGTTAAGTGACTCCCATCTGAACCACTTCCATGGAGCATTTTTTCTCTCTGCTTTCTGTTCATAAATGGGACCCTGATGCTGCCCTTCCTAACTGGAGTTATTGCTGTGGGCTTGATTCTTTTTGCTTGGTACCCTGTCCCATGCCCTGGCCATGTCTCACAGTTGCCCCTAACCAGGGACCCAGTGCAGCATTGTGATGCTCCAGTTCCCAGCCCTGTGGTGTAGGTACCTCTCTCCTCCCCTCCTCTCAACTTGGAGTAACTCGTTTGAGTAACTCTCCTCCTGCTGGAGTTCCCACAGCTCATCAAATACCTTTATCAGCTGCTCTAGGATCCCTGGCAGGATTCCTGGAAATGGTGCTTTGCTCACTCTTCTTCCCTTTTCCCCATGAGGCCGTGAAGATGTCTGTTTTCTCACATGAATCCTCATGGTCAGCTGCCCATGCAGATGCTCCCGGGCTCACAGGAGACTCTTTGTCCCAAAACTCAGCATTTCCAGTGCTGAGACCTGCCTGTCCACTTGCTTCTCTGATTGCTGAACCCTCTGTGTCACTGCTTGCCACGACTCACACTGAGTGATGGCAACCATCACATTTCTTTTGCCCTGTGCTGGGTAGAAGCAAGATAGGAGGTCACATTTTGGGTACTGGAGAAGTTTTTAATTAAGTGAGATTCCCAGTGACACTTGCACAGTGGCCATCCCAGAAGGCTGTTGCCAAGGCTGCTTCCAAACACCTTCCTACGTCTCCAAATCACCATGGAGGCTGACATGGGTTGCCCCATCCTGTGTCTCTTTTGGCTTCCCAATATTTTTTTGATGCTCTCTATTGACCCTCCAGCTCTGACTGACCGGGCAGCATGGCAGGGGCAGGGAAGTTAAAAAAACCCATTCATGTGCTCCTGGAAAAAAAGAGAAATCTCATCATCCCTGTTACACCAACAGGACACAGAGACACTACCACGGATGAACATCCTGTGGGATCGGTTTGGGATCAGCCAGGTGCCTCAAGGACATCCCAAGCCTCAGAATTACTGCTGATACCCCTAAAACTTTGGCTTCCCCTCCCTGGCAGTAGGGGCTGGCAGTTCAAAGCCCTGCACCTGAAAAAAGGGGCAGCCCTTTCCTGCTTTTCTGCTGTCACTCCAGGGCTGCAGTGACTGGTGCAAGGGCCCAGCTCTCATGCTGGATCTGCACGTTGCTTTCTCATTATGCCACTGCTGCATTTTAATAGAAACCTCTTTTTAGGCCGTCTCCAAAACAGTTGGATTTTTTATTTTTTTTTTTCATTTTTTTTTCCCTCCTTCTGTCAAATGACCAACTTAATAATTCACTAGTTGTGCTGGGATTAGGCACTTTGGGCCACACTCTGGATTTCTTATCTTTAATGTAGCTCTCGACGACATCTTCTGCACTTAATCCCCTGACAAAACTCCCTTTGATTCCCGCGACAGTCGCTCACAGAGATCAAACGCGGAACGTTGCTCTGTCAGGTAGAATAATTTGTGACAAATAATTTACCCACAGACTTTCCCCTCGATTTTTTTTTTTTTTTTTTGTGCGCAAATTGTCCCTTCGGTTGAGCCTTGGGACTGCTGATGGATTTGTTTCTGGCTGCATGAGCCCCAGTTCAAGGATTTGCTCAGGAGAAAGAGCTGGCGACGACGTTTCAAGAGCTTCAGCGTTCCTTGAGGCTTTGCTCTGGCTCAGCATCAGCTTTGGGTTGCAGCTCATCTCACCCCACAAGTGACATCAACACATTCCCTGATATGCTCGGCCCTCCTGAGTCATCCCGTTGTTTTTTTCTGTACTGGCTCTGATTTTCTGAGCCCAGGGTTGCAGAGCAAATAATCTCTAATATCAACTTAAAATTTCCTGTTTTGGGGAAGGAGCTGTGATGTATGCACCTGATAGGACTTGTACCACTTCCCCTTTCAAGAAGAGACTCCAAAAAACCAAGCAGAGGTGAGAATGGGGATGTAGAGAGAGAAGGGGACCTGGTTTCTATGTGGAATCAGCTCTAGCAGGAACGAGAGGCACCCACCCTTCTGCCTGCACCCCACATGGCACAACTGGAGACTGACCATGTGCCCCAGTGCTGTTGAACCATACCAGTTGAACCAGTTAGCTGGGAGTCAGTGGCATTTCTCTGTGTGTTACATGAATGCAGTCTGAGTGGTTTAGGTAGAGAAATAAATTAGGAATTGGTATTAAGTAGGAATTAGCCACAAGAAAGTTCTGATACAGACCAATTTCAGTTCTATTTATGAATGCATTTTTACAGACAGGAGTGTTTTATCTTTCAGCTTGTGTCAACTCTAGCTTTTTCTGTTCTTTTTTTCTGTTCTTTTTTTTTTTTTTTTTTTTTTTTAATTAAATGCCTGTGACTCTCAAAAAGCACAAAATTGGTAACTTTAAGGTCTCCATCTCTTTTCCAAACAGCCCTGGCAATGCCTGCAGGGAGCAGAGAGCAGTGCTGTCTTACCAGGGCCCAGAGAGATGCTTCATTAACCCAATTAAGCAGGTGGATGGAGAGGGTCTCTCTGATAATTTACACCTTACTAATGAAGTGTGTGACTCTTAATCTCCTCCAAACAAGATACACTCATGAAACAGTGGTGCAAGGAAAGGGGAAATTAATTAGGTGAAAAAACTATGAGATTATAGCAGAGGGATTCCAACGAGGCAACTGTAACGTGGCTGGTGATTCATTTGTGCCTGTCTTAAATTAATGTCTGAGCTGTCAAGTAAATAAGAACCAGCATTATTTTGGCTTAAAAGACATTCTCACCAGGCCTAGCATGAAGCACCTTATTTTCCTGCATGACACACCACTTCCCATGCCCCAGCTGCTTGAATGGCCCTGGGAGGAAACAAACCCAGCCTGGGCAAAGCTTGGTCTATTTTTCTAAGATATTAAGCAAGGTAAGAAGGAGCTACTTAGTCTAGAGAAATATTTTCAAAGTAGTGACAACTTTGTGTCATATAAATATCTGGCTACCAAGCCTGAAGTTAGGTTCCCACAGGATAGAACCATGACTTCTCCTAGTCTCCAATGGTGCTGGAAGACCCTTGGCTCCAGGATGATTCCCAAAGTAGCAGCTCTGAGCAGATTTAAGATTGGGAATTGTATTTTGTCCTAAAAGGAACTCACTGAAACCAAGGATTCCAAAGCTTTTGGCAAACATGAATTAAATCAGCAATTAATTAAGCTCTGTGGCACTCCTGTTTGATAAACAAGAGATACATTATGATCAGTCAGTATTGCCAACTGCAAACATTCACAAACTGTGAGTCCAGCTCCCCAAAATTATGAGATTGGCTTAAAAAAATCATGAGATTAAACCCCCAAATTGTTGCATTTTCTTTATCCACCATCTGGCTTCTCAGCCTCTAGGGTAAACATGCCTTGTGTTTTCAACTACAAGGGCTAGCCACTTACTTAAAAACATGAAAACTGAGATCCTTGTGCTTCATAATGACTCCACCAGCTGAGGCTTTAGGAAAAACACTACACTACAAATCCTAAGACTCATCATAAAATCAGAAGGATTTTCCATACTGATCACTCGTAACTGCAAGGTTTTTGGCTCAGCAGCTGTTTCTGAATGCAGCATCCCAGTGCAAAAGCTGCTGGACAAGGGAAAATGAAGTCTGCCCTCCCTGATCAAGGCTGCAGGAGAATTTAGGTGGGTGAAATAAGACAGCAGAGGCAGGACATCATGTCATCCTTGCTGGAATTTAGCCAGGGCACGACAGATGAACACATCACTTCTCCTGAAAAATTCTTCTGGGGTTGTTAATTATTACAAACGACTGTTTCTGTCTCTCAGGAAGGTGATTGCAGGCAATACCACAGCACCAGCGTGTAATAGCTTCACACCAGCCCCAAGTTGTGAATGTCAACCCTGGAACACTCATTCCCCTGGTTCTGCAGCCCTGACAGACAGTTTGTGTCAGGAAAATCCCGTCTCAGGCTGATCCGACTTAGCTCGTGAGACGGGGCCATTTTGGTGGCAGAGCTGGCAGCCACCGCATTACTGTCTGGAGAAGAATTTATGCTGCAGTGGGAATGGCAAATTATCTGGGAGGGAAAGTAGTTGCAGAAGGGACATGGTTGGCCGAAACCAGGAAAACAGATTTCAAACTAATGTAAACAGCTTGGGTTTATCACCGGTTTCCCAGGTTCAAAAATAAATATCTTCGGGTTTGTTGGGCGGGAGTTGGTTATTTTCTACTGACACTTCAAAAAATGGAGTTTTTCCAGTGACCTTGAAAACCACTTTAAAGATATTTTTCAGTAATTTGAAAACCTGAGGTTAATAGAAGAGAATCAGAAAAAGAAAGCAAGTTTCAGTTCTTTAAGCTGGTCTATTTGTCAAGGAAGAGCAGATGAACTTGCAGCCACCTGAGCATCCAAGCACATGTATTTAGGAGAAAACTAACTCTAATGTCTTCTCTGCAGCAGGATCCTCATGGGCATCAAGAAGCTGTTTTCTCCAAGGAAGAACATTATAGCTGTGCTTAGGATAGGCTCTGATCTTTGCACCTAAACCTATATAAAGTGACACTAAGGGCTTTTGTACTGCTATGAAATTACTTTGGACCAGCGAGAGCTCTCACTGGCTGTGTACTCTCCCTCCTCTCTGGAAATCAAAGCAAAAACAGGTTAAGAAAGCTGTAGACAAATTCATGCAGTGAGCTCTGACTTGGAAGCTCAGTGCTGCACGTAATAGAGGCTGTGAGAGTGGCCTTGTTTTTATGGTTCTTCTCTAAGCACCTCTACTAGACAGACCTTCAGTCCAACCCATGAATGTTCACATGTGTTTTCCTGTCCCTCAGGATTCCAGCCCAGAGGAGCATCCCCAGGAGGAGCTCCCAAACACATGGGGCAGGAGAAACAACGCAGGTGTAGAAGGATACTGGTTAACATGGGAGCCACAGACCTCGTGATGCAGCATTCCATTTTGACCTGTCTCCCTGTTTTCCAAGTCAAGTTTGCATATTAAATAAAGCATTTCCAAGGGTTATGCTAAACAGGTATCTGGGGCTCAGTAATTAATGCCAGCATTCATAAATGCCATGTCTCTCCCTCTGGTAGTGCCCATGTCCTGATGATAGAACCAGGCACCTTATCAAGTTGCTTGCTTTCTCCAAAAGATGTACCAGCAGGTTGTGTACAGGTTAAACGTGGCAGCTCTCAGGAGCTATTTTATCCTGTGTGCAAACCTGTTTTATAAAGCTTATCAAGAAGAGAGGCTTGGTATCACAGTCTAGTACTCATAATTAATCCTGGAGACAGCACGGATTTAGGTTCCTTGGGGCTGACTTCAAATTAAAAAGTCACTATTAGCATGTGAAACAGACACCATATGTTATGTATTAACACTGTAGATGTTACAGAATGCTGTGTATTTTCTTGTTTCAAGTAAGATTGCTAGAGATAGGCCTGTTTCAATAGACAGTTGTTTGGTTATCTGTCTATATTTCTCCTATATCAAGTAGTCTCCAATATGGATGGTGGCAGATGCCTGGAGACCACTACACCTGGATCTATTAATATGCATAGATCCATATAGAAGAAGTCCTTGTTTACACAGACATTTAAATTTCTACGTATAAAATTATGCATGTTTGTGTATTTATTTTATATGCTATTACTACAGTTAAAACCTCATACTGGTCAGTACACATACACATAGTGATCAAAGAAGAACTCCATGTAAATATCAAATATACCCTACTTTTACACATACAAACAACTCAAAATACAGAGGGAAATGCTGTCTAAGGATGTGTTTGGCAGCATCCTGTAAAACCTCATTGTTCTGGGAATTAACAGAATGTTCTCAGTGTCTTCAGTCGTCTGAAATTTGAGTTTAAAGTTTTTGCACAATCACAGTCAACATAAAATGCAGCAGGAAATCGCCATTAGTCAAATGTGTTCGTCTAATCCCACTGCAAAATGGAGCTTTTTTCATTTTTATTCTGCCACGGGTTAGTTTATGATTTCATATGTCAGATACATCAATTCTGCCAAGGAGAGAAGACGGGCAAGAACAAATTAAAAATATAGACTCCTTTGCCTCAGGGGAAGTAGAGAGGGCAGGTCTTTGTGGAGAACAGTAATAATGATCTCATTTAAGAGAGTTTCTGGGTTTGATTCTTTGCTGCCCTTCCTCATAGTTAATTACTCCCTGGCAAATTGAAGGCCTCACCAGTAAATCCAAATTAATACGTATTCAAAAATCACACGGGGAGAGTGCAAGGAGGGAGACATCAGCCCATGTCCTCTGACACCTTCATGCCAGGGACCAGACCACCGACTGATGGGCAAACCTGCCATTTCTTTCTCCCACTCCTTCTATCCTTGTCCATTTTTTTGTTTTTTTGTTTCTCACTGTCTTCCCACTTTCTTCTTTCTAATTCTCTCCCTTCATTCTTGTGACCGCTGGGATAAATACAGCAACAGTCCCTCTCTTCCTAGAGACTCATTCTTTGGAGGATATTAGCCTGTGCTGCACTCTGCTTGCTGATTTGTCTTAAGGTAATTATTCCTAATGGCTGTTGTTGTTTTTCCTGCAGAAACTGTAATGTAGCCCCTTTTGTATCACTGGCTGAAGCCTGTTGTTTCTGTAAGAAAAACAATAGGCCCGCAGATTAGGACTGCATATTATGGCTCTACTAGCACAGCAGGCTTTTGGTATTGGTACCAATCCTATCAATTCCTGGCATCCTTCCCCCTTTACTCCTGGTAATTAATCTTTTCATGAATGCTGTCACATTTAGAGCCATTTCATTAAGTTTCTGGTTCCTACATTTATGTAACTCACCGCATCTCTCATCTGCTCCATCAGCCGGAGAGAAGTAGAGAGGGGAGATGCCAGGCAGAGGGTTTTGCTCTCCCCATCGTTCCTCATCACCACAGAACATGCTCTCCCATAAATGAAGTCACAGGCAGATGACAGACGTGCAGCCACAGGCTTCAGACAGCCTGAAAGGGGAAAAATTGAGCCGTCAAAAATGAGGAAGAGCCCCTATGAGGGAAGTCCGTGGAGTCTGATGCCTGTTTCCCATATGTACATATGCAAAAAGGGCCTGGTAGGAAAGGGATTATGTTTTGTGCAGTAGAAAATATTTTTGATCAAAAACATTGCAGATGTTTTACAGCAAGGGCAGCAATTTGGGACAAACAGCTCATCCTGCCATATGCCGAGGCTCTTCCTTCCTCCTCCTCAGTAAACCTCCAACCCACCTCCCACAAAATGCACCAGCTTCAAGCCACTGCTATAAAGCAGGAGGCTTCCTGAGGAGGGAGAAGGGAAAAGAAATTTAAAGCCACTTTTGCTGATACCACTCCAGAACTGTTATTCCTGATTTTGAAAGGGAGCTGGGCCCGATGGTGACAGACAGCGTGAGGCTGCAGCATTCACATTCGTAGGGTGCAGCAGAGGGGTGAAAGACAAAAGCTTGTATTCCCAGCCCTGCCTCAAGTGACCTTGTGCAACCTCTTAATTACTGCAATTACTTGCCTCCTGAGATGACATTATTAGGCCGTGCTCAGTAATAAGGGCTGTGAAGTTCACAGAATTATTTGTGCCGGTTGGTGAAAGAGCAGCGAGTAAAACACCCGGGCCAGCTTGTGGCTTCCAAACCAGCTCGGGGTCAAAAAGGGGATGATTGCTGGTTTCTTCTTAGAAATTCAGAGTTGGTGGTGGCCAGTGGTTTTATTTTTGGGGCTGGGATTTTTGCAGCTTGGCATCTGTATCGCTTGACTGAGGGTGGGTGAGGAGAGATGCTGCAGTGGGGCTGCACCCAAATCTGTTTTCCCGAGGGTAGAAAAGAGTAACTGTGCTCCTCTGGTCCTGTGCATCTGCCAAATTCCACGTTGCTTGCCCTAAATCAAACACAAGCACTCCTACATGGTAAAATCCTCGTTATAAAATATGAATGGGTTAAAACTGACAGTTGCTGGAGCCAGTTTTTAGCATTAGCAACACTAATTCAGAACTCCAAAAGGCTGGGGCATTCTGCTGTCCTTGGAAAAGAAAAAAAAAAAAGAAAAGAAAGAAAAAAAGAAAGAAAGAAGGGAAAAAATCAATGAAAAACCAAACCAAAAAACTATAGCCAGAAAGAACTGCAGAATGCACCCTAAGGCAGAGAATGAACATGGAGGATCTCGATTAAATATTTTGTTATTGAGCAGGAACAGCAACTGAAAACTGGAGACTAAATGGGAAAAATTTCAGCAGCCTTCACTCTAATCATTGCTGCCTCCACTAACAGATGTAACTGAGGGCCTGTAGCTGGGATGGAGCAAGAGCCCTCCTGCCTTGATGTTTGCACCATGTGTGAAAATGAAGCTGTCACTGAACACCTTCTGCTTCTGTTGTGGTCAGTTTTGACCTGGAGGTCCCTCATTTGGCTGAAACAACACACAAGGATGCCAACCCTGCTCACTACCAGCTGGGAACTCTCCTGGTTTCCCAGTTCTGGAGGAGGGCTGTATCCTCCAGCCCAGACTGATCTGTGAGAGGCAGGAAGGTTTTTTCTTGCCCCCACTACTCTGCCTCCCCAGCTGCACCCCTGGACCTGCTGGGGACATGGGAAACCCCCCCCCAGAGGACATGGAAAAGCCCCAGAGGAGTTCCTCTGCTCCAGTTCTCCCACCAAGCACTGCTGCAGGATTAGCAACCAGGGCCAAATAACCTGTCTGGAGAAAAGGTGGAGGGTGGTTTGAAAGAGCTAAGGAGTGGAGAAGGCTGCATTTGGCTTCTCTCCATGGGCAGGGATGTCACTCTGTCCTCTGTAGCAGGTTTGGATCTGGAGTGGCCATGGAAAAACCCATCTCCTTGATTTCTGAGCAGAAGGAGGTGCCATACCAGCTGCCAAGCAAGGCAAACGGGAGGAGGAAAGCAGAAGAGATTTGCTGTGGGCTGCAGGGAGTGAGTTTTGGTATCCTCTGTTCCCTTGTGAATAATTTTACTGCTCTGTAGGTGCATTTGCTTGAGCTTTTCTTGGCCATTGCAGTCTGAGGGAGCAACCCTGCCCTCCCTCCAACATCTGCCTTGCAATTGCATTATGCTAAATCGCTGATTTTTTTTTTTTTCCCCCCCTTCCACTGACACCTCTGTAATAGAGGAGGTAAAATATTTTCATTATCTTCTCCCCAGAATGTGGAAATCTTCAAAGAGGAGGTAGGAGGGAGGTTAGCTCCTCTAGCCTCATTTCCCTACTGCTGCCATTCCTTGGCTGTTCATCACAAAATGAGTTAACATGCCCCTTGCATCATGGCACTGAGCCCCTTGTATGTTTTGCCTTTTCTTTTTTCTTTTTTCCTTTTCCTAAAATTATTTCACGTTGCAAACCTGGCGATTATTTTCATGCTGTTTAAACTATATTTGCAGTCTCTGATCATATGTAAGTAGACTGAGGTAAACTGCTGATGGAGTGAAGATATTGTTCTCAGTGTTTCTCCTCTCTCTGTGTTCATTACATTATGCCTACAAGCTCGGAGAAAAGGGGCACTGTGGCAAAGTGCCTTTGTTATCAATTCTTGTGGTGCTAGGTGTTTTTATGCAATGTAGTTCATTCAGAGACAGAGTGATTAGGTAATCTACACCAGGGTGTACAGGTGTATTTTACACACAACACACACAATTACCTGCACCCTGAACACATACTTATCCCCAGAAACAGAGGGGACAAGCCATGACGTCCTGTTTATGTTCAACTAAATACTTACAATCCAGTTCCCGAGGCCAAATCAAACCAAAATCTTGTTGACTGTGAAGATACTTTGCTATCCTGAGGCCTGGAGCCACCAGCAGAGACACAACAGTGGTTAGCAATACCCAGCCCAGGATTTCAGAGCAGGACATGGACCTAGGATACCTCACATGACACCTGTGGGGCTCCTTACCATGGGTATCATTATTTCAAGATACACACAACAGCCCAAGAGAGCCCACATGACACCAGGAGACCCCACATGACTCCTCACTGTGGGTATCATTATTTCCAAAGAGGCAGAGGAGTTAAATGGAAACCTCCATCACACAGCAAGGAGGCAGGAGGTGGGAACAGATTCATGGTGCCCCTGCTGACATTTAGAAGCCTCATGCATTTAGAAACCACGTGCATTAGGACGTGTTGCTGGAAGGTTGGGCATCTTTTCAAGGAGAACAGGTACCTCACCCCACTGGCTGCCCTCATTTAGTGGGAGGCAGATGTCTCATTCCCAGGTTTCTCAGAAAAATCACAGCTAGTCATTCCAGCAAGTAATCAAAAAACTGTCCCATGTGCAGGACATGGCTCAGCTTCTTGCCAGCCTTGACTCTGTTCCCTGCTTGTGTATCTCTTGTGTGCCATATATGAAGGTGTGACTTGTGTCTGATTCCTCCATCACTCCAATATATATGTATTCATCCTATTTTTTTCCCCTATAAAATCTACATCATTGTAGTTACTGCAAAAGAGAGAAGAAAACCCCCTTTGTTCTTTTTTTTCCTGGACAACAGAAATCCTTCCCCTCCAGATCGAGTCCATTTGAGGAGGGGAGACAAAATAGGAGGGCAGATAAGATATGATGTGATGACATAAGATATGATAAGTGATGACCAGAAGCCCTGAGTGGAATGACCAGGGGAGGCCCTAGAGCCACCCCTGACCAGGAGACCAGGCAGATCCCTTCCACTGAAGGAAATAATTAATGGTAACATCAGAGAGTGTCAAGAGAAGAGTGGCACAAGTGACCATCAGTCTCAGATGAAACCAGGAAGGCTTTCAGCAACAAGACCTGCAAGAGGTTGCTGGGCAGCTCAGCACCCAAAGCCTCTGGTCCCAGAGTGGCCACAATCCCTACTAGTGATAACATCCCAACCACCTGCACTCTCAGCAGGGATGTCTTCAGCTGCCAAGAGGAGGAGGAGGAGACACCCATGAGGACGATGGACACTTGGAGGACACTTCTCCATCCCTAAATGACTTCATTGGTGATGCATGGGGCAATGGACACTCTGTGATGGGTTCTGGTAACCCAGCTTGCACCCTGCAGCTTGCATTTTACAGGCCCAAAGGAGCCTTAGAAGGCATCTTCTCTTTCCAGCCTTTGTAAGTACAGTGTCCAATTGCAAAATGCTGATATTGTGAGGCATGGAAAAAGCTTTTTTCCCCCTGAGTTTTATAATATACAATTGATTATACACCATTTATTTCTCCTTCTGAAACCTGCACAATTGGACTCATGTTGCCAGAAGAACCTGCTGTTACCCAGCCCCAGGGAGAAGAAGCAGAGAACAGGAAGAAAGCCATGTTTTAAAGCTCTTAAAAGTTTAAAAAAACCCACATTTTTCTATAAAACATCTTGCAGCTCTATGTACCAGGAGCCTCCTGATTGTCACACATCACTGGGGGCACCACAGCAGCCTCTGTAGCCAGTTCCAGGTGGAGTTGAACTCCTTGGGCTTCCTCTCCCAAGCCTCTGCTGCTGTTCACACTCAGAATACCAATGGCATTTTGCACCTCACAACCTGCCAAGCTGAGTGACACAATGCCCCTCAGTTCTGGGAAATATCTTGCAGCCAACTGAAAGTAAAAAAAAAAAAAAAAAAAAAAAAAAAAAAAAATGGGAATCCCATCTTTCTGCAGGGTTTGAGTCCTGGTCAGAAGGCTGTAAAAAAACGAAGGATCTCCAGCATGGCAGAAGAGAGAAAATCAAGGCAGGGGCATGCCTGAGACATGACATTTTTCACCATTGTGGTTCAAAGGTTGGGTGATGGCTCCTCAGCAGTCTGGTCTGGCTGCACAGCATCATGCTGCCCTATGTGGAGCTGTGGGTTTTGGGGTCTGGGAGCAGAGTAGCCAAATGGTGGTGGCCACATTGGGATTCACTGGCTCAGCATTGCTGGGGTGGCTCTGAGTCCTTTGGGTCCTGAGCTGACCTGGCCACCACAAGCTCTGCACCTCACTGCACTTCCCTGGTGTGGATGGGCCAGGAAAAAGAGAACACAGTGGGAAGGGCAGGAAACCCCCAGGGAAGGAGCATGTGGGATGTATCTCAGGTTGCCAGAATTACAACATAGGTTTAGAGCCTTTTTTCCCTGGATGCCCTTGCTCAGCCCTACCCACTGTCATGAGCACAGTGCCACCAGCAGTGGTGGGGACAGAGGACACACAGCAGATACACACATCCAGTGAGTACTTCCAAGTCCACTCCCAGCTGGGCTGAGTTGGAGCCACCTCACCATACGGCCCCTGTCTGCATCCTGCTGGTACAAAGCTGTCAGGTGAATAATCCTCCCTGAGCACCAGGTGAGCTGAGTTGAACTGTGGAGCATCACAGCTGGTGGAGATGGTTTGAGCCTCCAAATGCTCCAGAGAGGAAAGGGGAAGACACTGAAAATACTGAAAAAAAAATATTAAATAAATAGAAAAAAAATTTAAATAACTACAACCTTCCTCTCACTGACCTTATTAATATAAAAATAAGAGTATGTAGGAGAGAAGCCATAATTTTTAGTACAGGGGTTCCCAGTCTGGATCAATATTTGAGTAGCTATTAGAGATTATTCCTTAACATATATAAAAAAGGAGCCTAACATAGAGACAGACTGTAAGACCCAAACTAACCTTTCTGAGAGCATTTCCACGGCCAGAAGCCCCCAAACTATCATTTAATCACAATTATATATAAATATACATGCACATACACTACACACTTCCTAGCTGTGAAAATTTCCTTGGCTAGGAGTCCCCAAATGATCCTCTGGCCATGAATATGTTTAAACACACACAGAGATCAGTAAATAAAAGATAAATAGTTTGCTCAAGAGAAAACAAAGCCAGAGATTTTCTTCATTCTTCTTTTTTTTTTTTTTTAATGCTATCACAGCTGATAAATGATGATGATTTCCTGAATTACTGCTCTGTAGATCAGCACTGCAGCAGTCTTTGCACATCTCAGTCTCTCCCCAAGAATGTAAAAACCCTTCCTGTGCATTAATTATTTTTCCAGTGACAGAGGCATGCTCAGCAATGAGGAGGAATAGCCTTCTGAAAAGGATTTCAGGGTCGAATCCTGCCTCTGTTTACACTGTGTAAATCAGGTCTAACCCCAGTAGTGCTCATAGAGGTAGTCTGGTGTCAAACCCACATGGATAAAAGAATCAGGCCCTCTAAGCTTTAAAGTTATGAGTCTTTTCAAACTACAGATCTACTGTCAACATTTCAGTGATTACTTCTCTTTTTTTTTTCCCAACACACAAACATAAAATAGTAACAAGATTATCAGATTAAAGAGCCAAAGAACAGCCAGTTTATTATACTCTTGCATCTAAAACACTCAAATCTTATAGGTTTCCTTCCCACTGTGCATCTCAGAGGGGGAGATGGGTATGTTTGCTTTCATTTAGTTTTAATTTTTTTTTCATGGCAGCCTGGTATAGATACCTAGGAAAATAAACCAGCCATAATGTTAGGAATTGTATGGTGTAGTCAGCAAGACAAAAATACTCCCAGACCCCCAAAACAACCTCTCTGGACATTTCAAGTTTTTAAAAAAAAAATATAATACATATATAATAAATCTTTGCTTTCTGTCGTGAAGAGGAAATGACAGGACAAGCTGAATGAAAAGGACAGAGCTGTTTAAAGCTAAAAATGTGCAAATGCTGCATTCCTTCTGGGACAGTTTAAAAAAAAATAAAAATACACACCACCACCTTTGCATCAGTATAAATTATTTAAATCAGAGATGGTTTGTGTTAAGGGTCTTGAACAGATTGCATAACTGTTGCACAACTAATGTGTACAAGTGTGTCACTAATTTAATTTTAATTTTACTGTATGAGTTTGTATAAGATCCCCCAGCTGTCATGTGCTCATCATCTGTCACAGAACTATCACTAAGCCATGCTGGGCTAAGACAGGATTATAAACGATGAACTGCCATGTGCTCTAAATCTTCTTATTTGCCTAGCCTGGAAGGTATGCCCTGTAAAATTTGATTGGCAGCCTGCTCTGTTCTGTCAATTGACTTTGAAGGCCTTTTCCATTGGTGCTGGGAGCAGCTCTCAGTAGCTGTATTGACTGTCACCTGCTGACTCCAGCACGTGCCTGACCTCAGCTCCTTCCCACTCGCCACGGCGTGGCCGGGCTGGCTCTGGTGGCACGTGTGGCACACAAGGGCATATGGCTGGCTAGTTGTGTGCAGAATGGAACAACCGAAGCCAAGCAGCCCCCGCGCTGTTATTACAGCAGATGGGGGAAGCGTGGCATTCAATATTAAGACAGATGCCACCTCCTTATTCCACCTGTCTGGAACTTGGACAGGGGACAGAATGAACTGTCTGCCTAATAATTAAGGAAACAAAGACTGCATTTATGAAGCTCAGCAGAGCACCAGAGCTGGGAAGCATGCACGGATGTAATTGTCGACCACAACAATCAGGAAACGTAGACCACGGCTCATCAGATGCTCAGCTACGTAGACACAATTACAGTAGGAAACTCTACTGTTCCCAGCTGCTTTTGTAGTCTTTTATTTAGGCTGGTTGTGTATTAAATTAAACGGGAGGCACAAGTTGGCTGGCATTATTACTATTGTAAATAACGCTTTGAAATTACAGTGAAGTTCCTTAAATAACAAAGCGCCCACCGTTCCCCCTAACAGCCACTGCTGCTATTGTGCTGTGCCCTTTCTTGCAAATTTGCTCTTTGCTTCTCAGTAGTCAACTGTTTTTGTAACAGCCAGAGAGAAGAAAAACATTCTTTCCAGGACCACTATTATTTTCACGTATTTTTACACAACAATTTGCCTTTTTCTTTGGCGTTGTTAAAGAAATGATAACTGTGTAAAAAAGAAGGCCTGGCTTCTTGGCATTTATGCAATGCTACGTTTCTATTATTTAATCCTACTTAATTTGGGACCAATTACTGTTGAACCCGCCGTGCTTTGTGATGGGAATGATTGTGCTGGGGAGGACCTGATCCTTCCTGGGTTTGTGCCTGGGCTTGAAGGGTGACAGAAGGACTGTGCTGGTGGCTGTGGTCACACCGTGTGGTTGCACCATCTCTTGGGCCTTCAGGACTCTGCAGAGGCTGAATCTGGGGTCTGCAATGATTGTGTAGGCTGAGTAGCACCTACACATTGGCTGGGCTTGGGTGTCAGCCCTCCTGAAGAGCAGGCACCAGGTGGGCTCCAGGTATCCACCTCATTTTCAGGCTGAATTCCTCCCTTCTAATGGAAACCCCAGTGAGAGCCCAACCCAGTGACACTGCTGCCAGCCCCAGCCTCCCCCTCACTCCCCTGCACACCCCTGTGATCTCAGTGCAATTAGGTGCTTGGACATAAAACTGAGCAGGTGTGGATGTGTTGCCTGGGCAAAGATACTTCTCTGTAGATGCAATATAAAATTAATGCCTATGAGTGACAACCTGGTGTGATCCAGGAGATATTTTTAGTATCTACTTACCTACCTCTGACCCCTTTTTAAATGGTCTGTACTGAAGTGATCACGCCCATCCTTAAATCTTTCTAATTTGATTTTCTTTTGACTGAATGAATTTAAAGGCAGCTTAAAAAAATTCACATGTGTGTGTGTCCTGGGATTTATGTGTAGATGGCAACTGGAATAAAGAGGAACAAGTTGCAGAGAATGAAAATACAGGAGCCAGTGTCAAGGGTATGTGTACTGTGTATACATTATAGCCAAGATTAAGGACACACAGAGTGCCATGAAAGTCAGCTTTTCTGTTTATATACAGGCATTTGTATATAGACACTGGCATATATATATAATCTCTATAAATACAAATGAATTACTGAATTTTTAAAGGTAGGAAGATCACATGCAACAAAAATAAGCAATGCTTTATCTTCACATTTATGTGCATATGTATTTAGAACCAGACACATTTAAATATTTACATTATATTGTGATTAATGACATGTAGATATGTGTGTGGTTTTAAATATGCACACACAGATGGATGTATTGATCCTACTGTAGCTCTGTATTACTACTCATAAACGGTTCTGTATTAATTTATAACAGATGCATCCACACCAGAGAGCTCCTCTTTAGGAAAAACACAACTCCCACATGTACTAGGTTCTCCAAAGCACAGAAATCACATGCAACAAATTGCAAAAAGTAATCAAAGTCCAAACTTTTTTTTTTTTTTCCTTTAAGTAGAAGAGACAGCACTTAAAAAGACACAGATATATATTACAAGATGAGGATCAATTTGAAAAGATCCCCCAATATCTGTTACCAAGAGCTTTGTTAATCTTTAAAAACCTAGAATGATTATTTATATGGAAGCTGTGAATTAACTAGGCTTTAATAAATAGCTCCCAGGCACGTGTGTCAGGATTGTGCTTTTTGTTTTTCTGCGTGTCTGTAAAAAAAAAAAAAAAAAGAAAAAAGGAAGCTATTATTTGTTAATTTTTTTGGTAACAATTATTTCAAATTAAAAGCCCATCTGACGAAAGGCATATGGATGGAGAGGGGGTTCAGTCCTAATTGAACAGCCCAGGACTCGTGAGGTTAATTACAGATATTAACGCTGTTGTTCTTCAGCTTCTTGCCCTCACGAAGGCTCCAGCTTCCAAATGACCTGGCTCCAACAATAAGACTCTCTTTAGCCCATTAACTAATTGATAAAAATGTGAGTGTTTAGAATGAGTCTAATTAAATCACCGAGCCTTACAATTACGAGTCCATTTGGTAGCTGTCGGGAGATGGGTAACCTCAGCTGGCATTGTAGGGGAATAAAAGATAAAAATAAAAGGGAGCTTAACCAAAGATCATTTTGAAAGCTGTTCATTTGAAGACAAAGTACACATTTGCCTGAAATGTATACATGCACCACTTCAGACTAGCCCAGTGTCTTGAAAAGAAAATGGGGCGTTTAGCAACCTTTTTTTTTTTTTTTTTTTTTTCTCCAGCCCGTGTGATGGAATGAGCTACTTTTATAATCATTTCTGAGTTCCTGTGAATACCTGGATTATTTGAGAGCAGCCAAACAGCTGATACCAGGTACCTCTCTGCTAGTAACATTTTTTTTTCTTGCTCTTTCATAACTTCAAATTCCCTGCAGATTGACATCCCTAAGTCCCCACTCAGGTTGTGGCTCCTGCTGTAGGGACAGTCACTTGTTCTCAGATGTCCCATTGGTGAGGCTGGCTCACTACAGGAGGACAGCTTTTCCTACAGTCGCCATACATGCTCTTGGCAAGGGAGCTGGAAAATATATTGTGTGTAAAGACTCCTGTGGAAGATGTGCTTAATGTCCTAAGCATCACAAAAAATTCTCATCTCACTATGCCAGGCAGAGATTTAGATATAAAACAGGATAAAGAGGTGGGTGGTAAGGTTTGCTGAAGAAGTGGCTTCCAGAAGGAATTCTAAACTGACAAAGACTTCACAGGTTGGAAAAGTATTGAAGTTTGATATAACAAGAGTCCCCAACATGAAAAGAGGGATGGAGAAGGTGACCAGGAATAAGGATGCACTTTCTCATGCGAATATTAACTCAAATGATAATTTGATAGATTCAAAACCAACGAACAGAGTAACTTTTGCTGTTACACTGCTGAACTCATTGCCAAAGGAAGTTTTGGATGCTAAGAGCTTAAATCAAAAATCTCCTAAACAAACCAATGGAAGAAAAGTCCACCCTAAACTAATAAAAATGAAGACAGTGCCTCTGTCTTGGGAAGTCTCTGAGCTGCAGAGGTCTGGAAATTGGAACAACATATAGAGGAATTTCTGCTGTATGTCTGCCCTACTCTTAAAGCCTATAGCCAGTACCTGTGGGCCAAACTGGTTTTTGTACTGCTCTCTGTACAGTCTTAAGATGCTTCTTTGTGTCCTTGATGGAGTCATAGGCACTGGGGGAGACTGGAAGGAGTTTTGCATAGTCTGTGCATAGCAGAGAGTGAGAAAACAAAGCTCATTAGGTCAGTGAACTATGGAGACTGGCTTTGGCCTCTGAAATATGGCCAGGGAGTCAACTGCACTTATGGTATTCCTTGGCTCCCTGCACCTAAGGCAGAAAGCTGATGTCCACCAAAGTTTGTCTCTGCCCAGTGAGGAAATGGCCAGCACAATGATTTGCAGGTAGTCACAGTGCAGCTTGGGAGTTCCTTCCCTGAGGGGATGTGTTTCCAGCATAGACACCTAAAAGAGCCCAGACACAGTAAAACAAACAAACCCCAAACACCTTTCTGTGTCACTACAAAGAAATCACATGGCATGCCTCTTTGTTGGATGTTACTCCATAGTTATGAGGATATTGGGGGAACTTGGAGGATGAACTAGTTAACGTGCATGGTTTGATCACAGGGAGGGCTACACATCATCATTAAGACCAAATAAACTAAGTCACAGCTCTCAGATGTCCTCTATTCCAAGTGCTTTCTGTACAAGCAGGGAATATATCTGTCCTATTACACCTGTTATTAGGATAGCAGAAGAAACCATCTCCTCTTCCATTTCATAAATCAATCCATTTCTCAAATCTTTCTCTGCCTTCCTCTGATGAGGAAGCCTGGTACAAAAATAAGCATCCATTCCTTTCTTTGCTTTTCTGCTTCCCCTTGTCTTGACATAATGTTCCTGTAGCTAACACTCCTCACTCTGCTTATGGGAAAACTCCCCTCATTTTTTGGGGGGGAAGCTTTGGGTTCGGGCCCCACAAAGCTGTTAATGGCAATCCTTAACCAAGCAGAGCATCAGCTGTGAGGAGAGGGGTCTGGGCTCAGATGGTATTTCAGGTGTTGTGAGTAGGCAAGGCAGAGAAGCAGACTTGGATCTGGTCAGAGCTCAGTTCATTTCCGGCTTTATCGATATTTAACCAGTCTTGGATGCTACCCAGGAGGGAGCTGGCAGCCAGTTCAGAGCATGGAGCACAGGTGTGATATGTTCCTGCCAGTTTGCCTTGCTCAGAAGATGGGCAGCTGTGCTCTGTGCTAGATGGGGCTTCCAAGCAGCCTTCCAGGGTAGCCCAAGGTAGGGCCTGCACCCTTAGATTAGCCTGGAAATGGCAGAGAGAAAGAGAACCACGTGGAGGTCCCTGAGAAAAGAGGTGAGCTCCTGGGCAGACCCAACCCAAAAAAAGCACATTTCCAGACATTGCTGTTATTGGGGTGTGCTGGTGGGTTACATCAGTTCACAAATGACTGGGATAGGAAAGGACAGAGGTCTTTTAATCGACGGAGCAGGCACCGTCTTCCAATTCTTCAAGACTTCCCTCTGCCAAGCAGCATGGCTCCTGCCTTATCTGGATTGACCTTCTGCCAAATGGCATCGATCCACAGCTCTGTCTCAGCCAGGCTTTGGCAGAGGAGGGGAATGGCACAGGCAGGCAGGGCTAACTGGGCCACAGAGCTGGGCACTGTCAGCGGGTGAGTCTATGGCACGGGGAGCTTCGCCGCCCCTTTTCAGGGAATTCACACATCTTTTGAGGAATATAAATTGCAAGAGCGAGTCTAGTGGGATGGGGCAAGCTGGAAATGGAGAAGGTTCTGGTCTAAGTTCTGACAGAATGGAGAGGTTGAGTCGAAGCCCCTTGAGCTCCACTCCAGATGTCTGTGTATGCGCCGACACCAAGATAAAAATCTCCACGAAACTTGATTAATTAGTGAAGAGATTTTGGTAGTTAAAAAACCCAAGGATTGGAGCTGGTTGGATTTTTCTGTGTTTTCCATATTTTTCATCTGCCCAAACTTTCCTGGAGTTATTTCACAGCAGAAATTCAACTTTCAATAAAGAGAAAAAAATATAATTTTTTTTGAAATGAGGTTTTGCACATGGATTGTGAGGGCCAGCAGAGGGAGGAGAAGGTTTGTCAGCCCATGGTACACTGACATTTTCCAGTCATTCACATTTTCCTCTAGTGGTGAAGGTTCTTTTCAAATAGAAAGAGAACCCTTTAAAAAAATCCAACATACTGTAAATGAGCTTTCGTGAGAAGACTCGTGAGAAAGCAGAAAATAGATACAGATATATTTAAAAAAAATATGTACTCTAAAAGACTGTTATTGTATGATTTGTAGAACTGTTGTGCAACAGCTCCTACCTGATTTCTGCTCTTCTAAATCACTCTTCCAAAGAGTCCTGCAGTCCAAAGGGTTCTTGCAGCTGAAATAACAGCATCTCTGGGCAGAGGGTGGAGCTGAAGACTGGCCACTTGGCATTCTGTCCTCCTCAAGTATGAAGAGTTGCAGCTTTGTTGGATTTAATTGCCTAGGATCACACACAGTACTATATCACAGGTGTGAATGGAAAAGTATTTAAACATAGAAAAAAACATAATTCAGTTCAAGAACAGGAGACACCTTCTGCATAGTAAAAATCTTTCTGTTTCTCATGTTTTTAACCAAGCAAAGGGGATGCAACACGGAAGACTGAAAAATGTGTGTGTATGTGTGAGTGTGCAAGGGGAAGAAAAATAATTTAGAAATGCCTGCAGTAATATTTGAATTGAAGTGTTGACCTATAAGTCACTTTTTGAAAGACAAAGAAACTGCTTACAAACATGAAGTTCCAGACCTGGGCACATCTGTCAGAACTGCAGGGTAATAAAGAAATGGCCCATTAAGGAATGAAATGCTTGTTTAGCATCTACCATGCCTGCTTTATCTCAGGACTTATCATAATAATTGCTTGGTAACATAGTAAAAATATCAGTACGTATTCCACCGTAGGCCCAGGAGAATGAAGAGAACAGGTTTCAGTTTTCAACACGAGGTTCCATCCTTAGCACACAGTCAACAGTGGCTGTGAGCCAGGAACATTTTTAGGTCTTTGAACTTCCAGTTTAGGGGCAAAGATCAGAGTGTTATATATTTGCATTGTAGGGATTCTCATACCCTATTGCTGTGGCAGGATTGATTAGGGTAATAAAATGCAATGTATAGATCACATTTAAAATCAATTTCCCACCAACCATCAGTCGAAACTGACTTGTTCCTGACTCAACTTACAAGACAATCAGCAAATTTCAAAACACAAGGTGAGATTTACAAAGAGCTTTTAGTAAACCCGAGTTTCTACTTCTAGGTAGATGTAACTTGATACATCTATGGGGAGCAAATGAGCATCTTCTGCATGTCCAGACACACCCACTTTAGTGATTTGGAAGATGTAAAATATTCTCCCAGGAAGTCCAAAGCCCTTTCTCCTGCTCTGTGCAAAAAATGAGGAAATCCACCCAGCCATTTCTACCAACCACCACAAAGAAACTCTGCAGGCACCTGCTCAGGCATTAAAAAGATCACTCCCTTTGTTGTAGCTTTTTCCCCATAGAGGAAAACCCCAAACCCCATCCCAATGCACTGTTGCAAAAGCTGTTTCCCTGCAGGTCAGCCCACCTGCCTCCAAGAATCCAGATTTGATCACAAAGGCATTTTTAATGCACTGGTGGAAGCATTTACTTGAAATTATCTCGTGTCCCCCCAGGGAATTTTCAATTAAACAAACGCATAATAATTATTTCCTTTAATTACTCATCCCTGCTTACCTGAAGCTAGGGCACCTTTGCTCTGTTACAGATCTGAGAGCTGTCAGATTGATTCATTAGCATTTATTTGTTTCTTATTTTCAAAACATACCCATGTACTGGGGGTATTTAATGAAATGCTGCTGATGTCAAAGGGAATTTTTTTCTCCAGCTGTTGACAGCACAGGCCCAGCTCCTGTGCAGTGCTCGGGAGCATTTCCTAATGCAGAAAACAAGCCAGCTGCAGCAGTGATGGTGAGTTACCAGGATCTGAAGGTGGTACTCTGTCTCCAAGATTTTCCTTCATTATATCACACTTATAAAATAACAATCCCACCCTTGTATTGCATGTCAGCAAGGCTTGTCCCAGTTGGGGGACAGGGATGATGGGGTAAGGTCGTTTTTTACAGCTTTTCTTCCCAAACCAACCCACTAGCAACTCCCATTCACATCTGTACTGCTTGGTGTCCCTGCTGAGTTCACATTTCTCTCAACCCCTCAGCACCAGGGAGGTCTAATTCTGTTCTCAAACTCTAGAGCCAGAAGCCCATTAATTTCTGGTTAGTGCAGGAGCTCTTCTCACACCTCAATGCCTGCCCAGTCCTGTGGCAAAACCTCTGCTTAGTCTCATCTCAACATACCAAAGGCAGAGACACACAGAGAAAGGATTACCTAGGAGAGAAAAGGAGGAAGAACAAGGTCCAGAACCTGTTACTAGTTCCATCTGTCAGCCCAGGACTGTGTAAGCAACAATCATGTTCAGCCCAGCCCAAACATCACTGAAGTTCTGATGGTTTTATCCTTCTTCCCATCCCCACAAAGCTTCCCCCAGCTCCTGAGACCTGCTGATTTTGCCTTAGAGAGCAGCACACATAAAGTCAGCTGGGATGCAAACAAGAAAAAATTGGAGAATACCATTAATATGACTGATAAACTAAATAATGATTTAGTGAACTGATGGATTTCAAAGTGGATCTCTCCCTCCCAGCCCTATACATTGTCCCTTCTAGCCTTGCCAGGTCTCCTCTTTCCCAGCACCAACTCAGACCCTACTATATTCTTCTTGTAAAACTGTATGTTGATGCCCTAAGGAGGAGGGCAAATAAAGTCAATATTCCTCACACTGCTGAGCAGCTTCAAGCAATGGTGAATCAGGGAAAGACTCGGTGACTTTTACCTCCCACAGAATCCCCTCAGGCAGGCAGGAGCCCAGGTTGGGATGTTTGTTCTTCAAATCTCAGTTCCAGGCAGTGCAGCCATGTAGGGAGAATTTCCTTATACCAAAGGAAACATAAAATACTTCAAATCTCCTAAACATTGCCAACCCAGTAGAAAACACTCTATATTTGTTTCCTGGGAAATGCATCCCTGAAACAATTTTTCTGAGGCACCAAAATGACCTGGTGAAGGAACTGTAATGTCACCACGGAGTTAAAAGCACCTTCCCCTATCAATATTTTAGCTGAACACTTTCTAGAGATGTTTTGTTAGAATTCAGCCCCGGCTTGCACTTGCAGAGGAGTTTCTTTTACAATGATCACAACTCACCAACCTTTTAAAAACAACCCCCCCCACCAAAAAGGGTCAAAGTGGCTCTCTGCAGAAAAGTTGGTGAGTTTATTTATTTCTTTTCTTTGGCCACGTTATTTGACTGTCTTCTCTTTCAAACAACAGCCTCAGCTTTCATTAAACCATTCCTGTAAATGCTCTGCATCATACAGATCTATCAGGGAAGAGAAAACACTGGCAAAAGACGGAAAAGATCAGCATTGTCTGCAACAGTCAGCCATGGCATTACAGGTATTCTACAAAACAAAACAAAACAAGAAAAACATCCCATTAAGCAGATTTTGAATATTTTATACATAAACCTTTAGTTAACGTGACTGCAGTGGTCACATGTGTGATGCAAGTCATGTACGGATGTATTTGCAGGATCAGGGCTTACAGAACCAGAACACAGGGCAAGTTAAAGATTATTATCCAAAAAGACCTACAATAAATATCTGTGGGCCAAACAGCACCATATGTAGTGTATATTGATTTGGTAGTAAAGGGATTACTTGAGTGATAGTGTCTCTTCTGTATATTATTCAAATACAACAGATGGGAAATTGGCTTGCCATGGAAAATGCAAAATTCAAAATTCACCCAAGTGGGCTGATAAATTATCATAAACCATTTATGAATATCCCTCAACCATGAAGCCTAATAATAAAATAAAATTTAAAAATTGAACTCTCAGCCCAGCTCTATCCAATAGCAGAGGCAGAGGCATACTCTGGATAGCAAAACTCTTTTGCTATCCAAACCAACCTGAAGCTGTGTCTTCTTCTGCAGATGGTCCCATTAGACCCAGTAGAAGGTACACCACTACCAGTGGTAAAAGGAGCAGTCCATTATTTCAGTCTGAAAGGACACATCAGTTATGAGATAGGCTGGCACCAACTGGGACATTTCAAAGAAATAAATTTGAAGATATGTGCAGTCGTAGGTACTTCATTACACTGCTCTCCATGAGCAGTGAGTAAAACAGGAAAACCAGAGCTGTTTGATTGAATGAGAATGGGAAGAAAACTCCATAGTCCTAGACAAAGACATCAGCATATTGAAGGCACCAGGACTACAGGATTCATCCAGAATATTCCACCCGAGGCAGCCAATACAACACAGTGCTCTCTGATCACTCCTCACTCTGCTGAAAAAGGCTGATAAAGAGAGACTTCAAAAAATCATCTCTAGCAGGGGACAGCATCATCATTTGCCTTCTTTCCAAGCAGACAAGGTGGACAACTCCACTGAGGAGTCTGGACATCGGGTATATTGTGAATATCAAAAGCAAAAGCCAGACTGGAAACAAGCTCCAGTTTCCAGTGACCTACTGGGCTTTTCACATTCCTCCAGACAATGGGGATGCCCATGTGCACAGGAACCAGTTGGAGCCTGCTCTGAGCCCCACAAGCATGGATCATCCAAGAAGTCAGAATTTAGGGCAACTAAAATATTCAGCTCAAAGCAGGTTGTTTTTTCATCAACAAGGACAAATTTGGGATCGGGGACACTGATGGGGAGAGGGGGAAGGCTTGAGGGTTGCAGCTTCATTTCTGCAAGAATTAACCTCAGTAATTTGGGCTGGAAAGGAGAGGGGAACTTTTGTCTCTAGCCAGAGAGTGGCATTCAGCATCATCTAGTAATAAGCAATTTCTGCCTCAAAGGGAACAGCTCTTACCAGGTCTTAAGTGGGCAACCAAGCTGATGCATGAAAATTAGAAATATCCTCTGTCTTCCTTCTGTTAGTTTAGATGCCTGATAGACTCTTTTGTCTAGACTGACACGTTCCTGATAAACCTATCTGTAAGCTGTTAAGAGTATTGACAGGAAGTTAGCCAACATGGTACCATCTGGACCAGGTCTAGCCAGTCTCCATGACCCATGGCTAGTGATGACCGTGCCTGTCATTTTCAGGGTTATTAATCAGAAAAGGAAATTTACCCCCCTCCCCCCAGATGGATCTCTCCAGCAGTGAATCATTCTAGAAATAATAATAAAACTGTAGATGTCTAAAGATTTCAGTCTCCAGAAGATAAGTCCTTTGGAAATGCTGCACGTTTGCTCTGCAGCACCTGTAGCTGTATCAAAAAAAAGCTCTCTAGACAAAAAAATGCTTATGGCTGAGAAAAAAAAATTAAAGGCTTCCTTTCACCCATGGACAAGATTTTCAGAATGAAGTGGTAATAATTCAGAAGGAATTTATAGTGAGGGGACTAGTTCTCAAACAACCCACTAATATAAATTACCTGATTTTTGTGTTTCTTAGCATCCAGCAGCCTTGTTCAGCTTTCTCCTTGAAAGAAAGGCCTGGTGTTAGAGGACCACAATATGGATTTACCTCTTGGTCTTTGGAAAAAAAAAACCTGCTTTTTGCTGCTCTTTAGAGATCAATTCAGTGTTGTGAGCCTTTGCACTTAACTCTGCTCTGTCTGTAAACTGGCACATCTAGAAAGAGTTTCACTTCCATAAATATGATTCTGCTGCTAAAGTCACTGCATTCCTAGGGTATAAATGCCTCTTATTTAATTCCAAGAATTTAGAGGGTGACTAGACTGGGAGGCTAGAATTGCCTTCCTGGTTTTGTCACTGAGCTGCTCTGTTAGTCAGGACACCTCATCTTTCAGGCTTTCTATTTAATTCCCTATACTTGCCTTCAGAGACCATATAGGCCTTGAGGCCCTCCATGCCCCAGGTCTCCACTGAAGCCACAAAACCACCAGTAATTCCATGGTTCATTATCTCTATGTGCAACAACTCCTTCAGGGGAGAGACAAAGGGGAGACAAAGGTGCAAAAGTCCATCCGTGAGTGTCCACAAGAGAAGAGGTGAAAAGACATCCACAGTCATCTCCTGGATACAGGCCTTGTCATGATAGAGTTGGGCAGAGCTGTGATTCAGAGCATTCCTTTGAACTCAAATACTTTACAGACATGAACTCCTCAGGATGGTCAACCTTGGGGAGGAAATCTGGTTCACATCCACAAAACATTTTCTCCAGCAATCACACGAAGCAGCTCTTTGGGGTTTCATCCTTTTCAAACCATTCACACTCTCTTTCCTTCTTCCACCTTTCTTCTTTGGCTAGCACATGAGAATCACCAGATTATTAACACAGAACACCTCAAGAGACCCTCTTAAATCCATGGTAAATGAGTGTCCTGACTTTCAAGATACTGCAGCCATCCTGTTGATCCTGCTTAGTCTAAGGCAAAGAGCTCCATGAAGCTGCTCTGCTCCCCTTTTTATAGGCTGAATTGAACTTTAGGACTCCTGGGCCATAGGCTGAAGATGTGTCTTTTGTTCTTGGTAATGTGGGCATGGGGTGTAGACCAGAGTAGCTGCTGGCACACTTCCCATCTCAGTTTTGCATCCTCTTCCTGTACAAATGGGAACCTGGCCCATTCTCCACCCTTGTTGTGATAATGGCATCTCAAACCCATGGCATGGCCACTGGTTCCTCCATCATCATATTTACAAATAAGGTTTTCAGGCTGTGATCTTCCACGCCCTTAATTTTACATGAAAACCATGTCCTTTTCCTCCTCCCCCCAAAACCCAGCAACTTCTACCTTCTACCAGCAACTTCTGAACAGTCATTTTGTTTTTCCAGTATCTGCATCAAATGCAACCCAGAAAAGCAGAGGCCAACAAATGGTCTTCCCAGGAACACTTGCAAATTTTGAGACATTTTGATTCATTTCGATTCATTTGCTCAGCATTCAGGTGTCTGATCACACAAACACAGACTTTTCTGACATCCCTCCTGCTTTAACATTTGCTTTACAAGTGCCACGTTGCTTTTGTAGCTTTTTGCACCCCCAAGCAGCAGTGCACCGAGGCACCACGGCTACAATTAAGAAATTCAGGAGGATTCAGTAGCAAAGAGGGGAAAAAAAGCCAGAAAGAAAGAGAAGCCCCCCGGAACATAATTGGTCACTGCTATGAATCTTTACTCAGGGGACAGATAGCACGACCAGAGGTAATAGCTTACACACGTATTCTTGAGCTGTGCAATAGATGGAAAAGTGTCCCAGATGGATTGGGCAGGGGCTTAGTTCCGGGATTATGATGAGACAGTGGGTAATTATTGAGTGGCATTGCCTCAGCACTGATTATATCTGCAAGCTTGTTCCTTTCCTTCAGAGGAAAGCATTGATAAAGATAAACCATGCTGCTCTATGTCCTTCATGTAGCACAAAACAACACATTTCAATCTAACAGGATCAGGTCTCCACTTTGATCACAATCTGTTACCTAGATGTCTTTGCAAATTAATCAGCCCTGCTTGTTTAGCTCCAGTCAGTTTGTACTGCTAAATTAATAAATGTACTAGGAGCAACAGAATACATAATTAAATTCTACAGTTTAATCTCCACATAATAATTTTGACCTTAGTCTGGGGCCTCTGTTATAGCCAGCAACACATTGAATAGACACACAGACCTTGCCATGCAGCTTACACTAACAATCTACCTTGAACGATTACTCAGGGGTCCCATAATCAAGAGCTACTAAAACCAGAAAAAACAGGATGCATAATTAGGAAAACAAAATTGTAGCCATAGCTTCTGGCTATACAAAATAAAAGGGAACCAACGCAGCAAAGGCAGACATCTACCTCGAAAAATACAGAGAGATACTCTGCCTTGGTTCACTTAACCAGGAACAGTCATTTTGGTTTTTCCAGTATCTGCATCAAATGCAACCCAGAAAAGCAGAGGCCAACAAATGGTCTTCCCAGGAACACTTGCAAATTTTGAGACAAGAATAAGCCATGCAGAGAAAAGGTTTTCTGTGCCAGCCTTGTGGAAGGCAACACCACTGAATTATTACAGCTGTTCAAAAGTTCTGTATATAGCAGACCCTTTTCTCCTATATTCCATGTAAATAACATTCATATCTGTTGTCTTCCCTCTAGCAGATAAATTCTTTCCCCTGTGGAAACTCAGTGTCTTGTTGCAGGAGGTGTCAAGGGCTTTGTTCCATGCATTTACACACCCACACCAGGAGCAGATCTCCCCGAGAGCCTGGGTCTCTTTAAATGCAAGGAGGTACAGATCTACAAAGGTAATTTGGAACAGAGGTCCCACTCAGTTGCACAAATGCTTTTTTAGTTTTCTGTGGTCATGTTTACCCCCATGCTGGGGGTGTTGTTTGCTTGTGACACTGCTGGTTTCACCCCAGGCTCTTCAAGGCAGGAATGATGTCTTCCTGCCTTTGCCAAGTCTCTGCCACACAGCTCAGGGCTCCCATCACTATTTCAGTTAAAAACCCATAATATTTGTATGATGAAGCCACTCCCCAATTTTCTGCCCAGATTTTTTTGTGTCAGACTCCATGAACCATCTTGATGGTCACCAAACAGGAGAGCAATAAGGCAGACTTTAAAAGCTTACTGGTGATTTCAGTATTTAGCTTGATACACCTTCCAGGATGCTTGGTGAGAGCCAACAGCTTGCTGGAGGCAGTCTCTGAAGCTGATCCTACACAGGAATGTACGATGGCAACATATATAAAATTACTGGGTGTCTGGAGAGCCTCGTTCTCAATTCCTATCTTACAGACAACACACAGTTAGAATTTCCAACATCCACACACCACAGCCTAGCTGATTATTTCCAAAGAGATTAAACTACCATGAATCCCTTCTTCCCACTTGCCTCTTTCTGAGGCTTCTTGGCTAAATAATCAAATAAGTCCCAGACAATGTCTTGATGTGATGATGGGATCAGGTCAGATGTTGCTGTATAGGTGGGGGGGTTTTTTGGTTGGTTTTTTGTTGTGGTTTTTTTTTTTTTTCTTCTGTGCAGTAAGGCTGCAACATGCAACATAATTATTGGGGAGATATGCACAGAGTAACAGTGAGATTCTGCTCTGAGATGGACCCCTGGTCCTCATGCTGCACTTTTACTCGCCCTGAGGAGACAGCTCAGGGTCCCCAAGACAAAGAGGACTTGCTGGCTGCCACACATGCAACATATTAGGATCTAGCTTAAAATTCCAGCAAGGAAAAGCCAGATGATACTGTAGCTTTGTGAAAAAAAACCAAACAAAAAAACAGTCTAATTCATCTGTGCCAATTGTTTTTTGGGGCCAGCAGAGTGAAGGAACCAATGATGTGATGCTACTGCAGTGGAGCCAGATACTCAGTCTGTATATAATGGATCACTAGAACTTGTTCCTGTTGTACAGAGCCCTGTTATCAACAATAAACTTTAAAAATCAACACATGTGCAGAAATAAAAGCAGAAGAACAATGACAATATCTGGGAGTAATTGTATTTATCCACTTCCTTTAAAATATTTAGACTAAAAGAGCAGTCAGCAGCTGCAATACTTTGTGATTGGAGATAGTATCAGCAGCTAACAAACCAGTTTGGCAGCCAACATTTAGTAGACCACATGAGCAGTAAAACATCCTGACAGAGCTTGGACTCTTTGTCTAAGACCTTGGCACTAGAATCCTCTAAAGAACTGAAGGTAAATTGTCATATCATTTCCATATCTGAAAACAAATTCAGCCCAAGTGAGAGCCAGACTCAGAGAATTCGAAATAATTTTACACTGGTGGTCAAACCCTCCAAGTATTAGCAAGGATGGGACAGAGCAGAGGTAGAGCTGGCAGAATTTGCTTCTCTTACACTTGTGAGTTGTTTCCTCACACCTCTGGTGGCAAGGTGTAAAGTCTCTGTGTTCTCACAGTAAAATATCTGTGGCAAAAAATCTCATTTACTATTTACCTCATTGTCTTTCTCCAGTCCTTACCAAGGTTTAGATGTAATTCCCTGCAGAATGGGGTAAATGGGTGAAACTGAAAACCTCTTGAATCCCATGAAATTATTTCCAGAAGAACTTCCCAGCCCATAACAATGCTGTGATCCAATGGGACAAAGGAGAGATGCAGTAGCAAGTGTGGTGACTCCTGAATGAATCATCTAGAAAAACCAAAGGCATCACAGTGCATGAGAGATGACAAGGTCACTGAAAAACAGAGGAAAACTCTGTCACTAGGCACCTGCTGCAAAGCTTGTCCCCTGTGTAGGACGGAGGGAACAATCCTGCAGCACTTGAGAAATGGATGGATGGATGGATGGATGGACAGACTGAGTTATGGCATAGCCCAGTGGGACTCACGAGCAAACACAGCTGTCCAAAACTGAGATCTCACTTTCTGAGCTATTCATCTGCATCTCCTGTTAATGAATGAGTTGAGACAGGCCCTTTTAGTATTTGCTTCTTCTGATGGCTTAGTCCCCTAAGCTTAGATGATTCATATTCTTCTGGGCTGAGCTGTCAAGTGGCTCTGGGTCTCTCCTCTTTTGCTTGCCCATCACACTCTCTTCCTCACACTCTTCCTCATGGCAGCTCCAACAGACCCCTGTCCCCAGGTACTGCATGCCCCAGGTAGGCAACAGAGAAGGACTCCATGGCTGGAGAACTAAACTGGTCCTCTGCAGAGAGAAGAATTCCCAGGAAGGTTGTGCAGTGGCTCATGTGCCCATCCTGATCACACATCTGAACACTCAGCTCCTCCCTGCACTCAGTGTGGACTCTACATCCACAAGGCTGGATAATGGTGTCAGAAATGAGGCATAAAGTGGTATCATACTAAATGAGCATGTTTTTTCAGCCTTTCATACTACAGAAAATTGCAGAGGACCTCACCATATCCAGATCTTGGGTCCTTTGGCAGATGCTTGTATCATAATCCAGTACACTACTTAGTTAACTTCTGTTGTTTTTCATGTGCACTCCATGTAAAGAGGCACAAACTACCTTCCCCTTCACACTGGGCACACACAATATTTATTTAGTTTCTTAAAACTACACTGTGCATTTTGGAAGAGCAACCAGAAGTGCTTTGTTTCAAACACTTCTAAAAATGATATTCCTATAACTCATGTATTAATACTTTATTGTATTCATGGCTTATATGAGGTATTATTATTACCAATCTGTAGCAAGAGACAATAAATTTAAATTCTCATATTTACAAAAAAGGGAGAAGAAATGCAAAAGCAGCTTTAGGAAGGAAATTTTTATTTAAGAATGAGTTTGCATTCATTCTTAAAGAAGAAAATGGGCAGGCTTTTATATACTGAAAGGACAATTCAGGCAATCAGCCCTGTTTACCATTTATATCAATTATAAATGTAAAGATCAACTGGAATATGGAAATTTCTAGAGGCCAGGAGTATTAAAAATATTATGGAGAATTGTCATGCACTGCTCTTAAAAAATAAACTCCAAACCTGTGAGTAATGTTGGTACAGATAAGCATTTGCAGTCAGGTTGTTGATCCAAAGAGAGTAATTAAAGAAGGTGAGGTCTAAACTTGTCAAAGTCATTTTGCCCTACTTTCCTATTTATAGGTTTCAAAATGGAAAAAGCCTTCAAAAGGATTTGCATCCTAGCTTCCCTCTGTAAAATCCTTCTGCAAGAGATTTGAGAATTAGCTGCTGTGCCTGCAGTATATTAAAATCTTTGACAGCCATCCACTTGGGGAATCCCTGGGAAAAAAAAAAGAAACAAACAAAAAATAAAATAAAATAAAATAATAAAAAAAAATAAAGAAAGAAAAAGAAAAAAATAATAATAACCACCTCACTTTGCTTCAAAAGGTTCACAGTGTCACTTGAAAGTGGAGCATAAATCACTGCTCTTCATAATTGTTCCTGAAGCTGCTGGTGCAGCCCATGGTCTTTCTGCACCCTCTCCTGCTGCCAGCTCTGGCCTAAGGTGTTCCCCTGCCCTTTGGCTACAGACTGGAGGAGAGAGGAATGACATCAATTCGAGCTCAGCGTGGTCTGGTTGGGTAAGGAATAGGTCTGGTTGTCATTTCAGACCCTTCTCCACTGGAGAGGATGGTAGAAGGAGGTAACTCATGATTTGTTTGTGAACTTTGCTTTCTTGCAGCCCCCAGAGTTTTCATGTAATTAGGGCTGTTTGCTACCCAGTTCTTGATGGTTTTGTCCCCAGTGTAGTTCTGGGTGATGAAGAGTAGATACAAGGAATACATTTTTTACCCTGAGGGTGGTAAAACACCAGCTCAGGTTGAGCAGAAAGGTGGTAGGATGGTAGGGATGGGATCCCACCCTTGGAAACATTCAAGGTCAGGTTGGATGGGGCTGTGAGCAACCTGGTCTGGCTGAAGATGTCCCTGCCCACTGCAGGAGGGGGGTGGATGAAATTGCCTTGAATCCCAGCCAGTTCTGTGGTCTTTTCATCCTCAGCCCCACAGCCAACAAATCTGAGCAGTGCTGTTGGAAAGATACAGAAGAGAAGCTCTGACCACCTCCTGCAGAAACCTGCTTGGAAAAACAAGTCAAAAGAGAGAAGGAAAAAGTTAAAGAAAGAAAAGAGATTTAGAGTTAAAGAAAAAAAAAAGTGTGGAATTTTGTGTCCTTTTTTTTGCTGCACAAGTGATTTTTAACTTTCTTTAAAATCAGTAGAAATACGCTTCATGTGATAGGTAATGTTTCATGTGGAAAAGAAAACAAGATTTTAATCTTGAAAGCTGAAAAACTCAATATTTTTAAAATCAATATTTTGAACAAAACCCAGAAAAATCCATCTCAAAAAAAAAAAAGTAAACAACACTGACGAAAAAAAAATAAAGAAAATAAATATGAAACTTCAGTGCAAACTGTTGAAACTGTTACATTCTTAGCTAAAAAATAAAAATCCTTTGTATGGACACTTTAAACATCAAGTTTTCTACTTAGCACACAAAAAAAGTTTTCTTTGAACACTTCTCCAACAGACCAGACCCGTGTTTTTTAAAATTGACATCTGAGCCCTACTTTGCCCTGTGACATTGCATTTAAACATACCCTCTGCTTCAAAAGTATATTTTTAAGTCCCACAGGCAAATGAAGAAACATTCAGGGAGTAAACAGGTATGTTCTGTCAGGGTCATTTTGTTATCTGACAATATAACTTTTCACTTCCACTGATTTTCCTTGTGCTAGGCCATGGAAAAGCAGGGATTTACCTAACTGTAATGTCATAACTGTGTAAGCAGCTAAGATAAAAAAGACAGCTAAAGTGATGAAAATTAGAATATTTCAGGCAAGCCAAGAAAATTGCTATGTTAGTTAATAAATAATTTTGATTATTTGGAAAAACAAGTCAGTGAATGGTTTTGTTTCTCACTCAAACTTCCAAGCCATCATTACGAATTCCAAAGTTTCTCACCACAAGGATTAAAGGTGATCTGACATGGGCACATATCATAAAAGAAATGGCTTCTTCTCCCTTGGAACTTTACAATCTTGAGGGATAAGTAATGCATGAGGAAGTGTGGGTTTTATGCCCACAACGATCTTGCTGAAGGAAACAACGTGAAAAGTGTCATTTAGCTGATTAAAAATGAGAATTAGCAGAAACTGAGCCCGGTGACAATCAAAAGATGCCCAGGGGCAAAAAGATAGGCTGGATGCCTCCTTTCTGTTGTACAATTTCTGATTTTGTGGACCAGATTTTTAGCTGTGTAGCATGATGCAAGTCCACCCACAGTCAAGAGTAAGCTGGTTTGCAGCAGCTGAACATTTACTCCACCAGCTTTATGGCATTTTAAACTCCTCTTTTTAATTCTCTCCTTTTTCCACTGCTATCCCTCTTCCAAGAGAGCATGCATCCCACAACACCTTATCTGCAAAGGATGTGACCCTGCAGCTACTTGAATGTCCTGGGAGGAGAAGCTGGCTTGCTTGCTTGCTCTTCTCAAACTGTTTTAGTAATTTCTTTTCTTCCTTAAATCATAGCCTAAAGTATTCGAGCAGGAAACACAATGTTTTAGGAAAGGAAACCTCACTCTCCACTCTGTATTGGTGTCTCTAATAGGAGATGGCCTCAGACTCAGTCTCTCCATCTTCACTTTTAAGTGAGTCTTCAAATGAAATCCTGATTTGCTGCTCCCACCCCCTGCTTTGCAGAAATGCAGGGTCTGGGACTTCATCCCACAAGCATCCCTGAAACCTGACCACTAAACACAATACTTTAGGGTCTGTTGTTTTTTTTGTTTTTTTTTTTTAACCCCCAATATCACAGGTAGCCTGCCTCAGATGCCAAAGGCTCTGCAAGACAACTTAGTGACATATCAGTGGTAATTGTTCTGACAAGGACCCTCTGAGCAGTGTCATTGGAGGTGACAGTCACCGGCAGTCTCCAGCTTAGCAGCAAGGTCACTGGGGAAAGGCAGTTTCCACTAATACTCTCAGGCTGTGGCCATGTAGACAAATTTCTGGCCAGGAGCTGTTTCTGAGTGACCACCCTCCTAGGGGGCATGAAAAACGACAGAGAAAGCACAACACTAAAAAAGAAGAAAAAAAAGAAGAAGAAAAAAAAAAAAAAAAAAAAAAAAAAAAGGGGAAAAAAAAAAAAAAAAAAAAAAGCAAGCGCCTGCATTTTTCTTCTTCAAACGAAAAAAAAAAATAAAAGAAAAAGAAATAAGACTAGCACAAAGAAATGAAAAAGTATTTATTTCATTTCTCCGAAGTATCTGACAAGGAACTGGTAAATTCATGGCCTTGGATGAACCTCTATCAGAGCAATCTGGACTAGGATGGAGATCTCCCTCCATATCCAAGGTTTACCCTTGACCCCCAGGAGCAAGGTTCACCTTGCATACAAATAGCAGGGCAAAACGGCCCCATTGTCCTCTCAGGGAACAAAGCACAACTCCTCTGCACAGGGGGAGAGGTTTTTGGCTTCTGGGCACCCTCGGGAACACCCCGTGGAATCTGCCTCCTACTGCCAAGGCTGTATGGGCACCAATGTCAGAGACATTCATTTGGAAAGAGGATGCTCTGGGAACTGATATGCAAATAAAAGCCATCAGCAAGGAGATGGAGCAGACACCCAAGGGGAGGGGGGGGAGCTCATACACATTGTGCTCTCAATAAGTTCATTTTTACTGACCCAACCTTCCCTGGAGGTACCACTTGCCCAACAGGTGATGGTTGACTCGGTGGTCAGGAGGTGACAATGTGCTAGAAATAGGAAATTCATATCGTTTGTATTCCTTCTCCTCTGCTATTCTAAAGGTTGAAAGGGCCACCATTTTAAATTTAATTTACAGGGTATACTGTCTATCTGTTGGAAACACGAGGAAGCAGACCTTGTCCTAGTATTTATCAGACACATGCCGCCCATCTGCTTGAGCTGGGTCGAGGAGGATTTGCTGTTAATCCTTCAGACCCATCTGCAGGGGGTTCAAAATGCTGACCAGAAAGCTAGACAAGATGAGGTTTATTTAATTAAAAAAACTGCTCCGGAGGTTACTGGAAATCACTCTGAAGAAGAAATAGCTTTTGATCATGTCACTTCTGGGGGAAGGCGGGAGGGGATG
>JAAWXA010000014.1:18415062-18480191 GCA_038090715.1 Florisuga fusca
CTGGGGGAAGGCGGGAGGGGATGGGGGGGATGGGGGGAGGCACGCAGAGTTTTGCATCAAAATAAGACTGTGCCTATCAGTAAATAAATAAAATGCTAGAGCTGCATCAAAATTAACCTGTTCCCATGAGGGAACGTTTCTACCTACCTGTTACTTCGACTACAGAACAAACTAAACCCCCACTCCAGCTTGGATGTTTCATCACCACGTTGCAGGGTTTGGCCTCTAATCTGGGCCAAGTATGAAAGGCAGAAATTGGGTTATTTGTGCACACACACACACACACACACTGACCTGCAGGTTTGTTTGCATGGAGCTGAAAAGGAGGCAGACACAACCCCAGAAACCAAAACTGCAGCAGGTTAGCACTGGTAAAACCTGGCATTTGTGCCTGCTTGGTCTTTGGATGAAACACAAGTTTCTGGGGGAGATGGCTAACCTCAGCTTTATTACTTGAACATTTAATTGCAGCTTTTCATAATCAGGGCTCCCACCATTCCAGATCCATTTATGTGGAAGTGAGAAACAATCAAATCCCATCTACATTTGCTCTGCTGAAAATGGACATCTGTTAGTAATGATATTATTTCTAATGAAATATTATGTACACAACTGGTTTAGTGCAGCGCTGCCGTTTGGGAGAAGTGGCTTTTCATGGGAATAATCCTTGTTCTTCCACAGCTCCTGATTCTTATTTTATGGCAATATAAAGCATGACAATTTTGGAAGTAACTCGCACGGACAATTTGCCCCTACCTCTCCAAGGGCTCTTTGAAATGCTCTGCCTGTTCCTAATCAGATTCCTCTACTTAGGGTTACACAATCATTTTGTTTTTCTTTTCTGTTGTTTTAAGCACAAACATCCTTAGCAAAAGCGAAAGCAGAGGCAGAACCAGGGAGAACAAGAGGCAGCAAACAGCATTATTCCTGACAATGAGCTGTGAAAACCCAGAGCCTGGCATTGCTCCCCTTGTACCCGGCACACCGGTGAAACGCAGCTCCATCTAGGGACAAGGCACATCCATCCTGCAGAAAAGATGGATTTGGGGAACCAGGAACAACGGGGAGGTCTTCTTCTCCTGCAGAGTGGCAAGGAAAGATTCCTGCTGCCCGGGGATCAGATAGCAAGCCTTCTGCTTTGTGGCTGGAGATAACCTCTGAGCAAAGTAACTTTATCGACAGCAAATTATTCCTTAGCTTCCCATTGCAGGATTTGCTTCGTCTTAGTCTGAAGCAAGTGGTGCTGGCTACTATCAGATAGAAGGCTAGAGGGATGTCTGCTTTGATTTAATAGGTAAGTTCCCATGGAAAGTGCTGGGGTGAAGTAAGAAAAGCTCATCCAAAGATTGTGGGGAGAAGAAATTCACCGAACTTCTTTTATGATGAGCAAGCTAGCCAGCTATGCAGAGATTTGACCATCTAGATATAAAGTCTAGATATAAAGTCTCTGATGTTTGAGCAGGCCACTGAAATAGATGTTCTCTCTTCTGGATGTACAGCTTATCTGGGAGTCTTTTGTTCCCCTGAGCCTCCCAATCCACATCTTTTTTGCTTTTTACTGAGCAAACTGGGCATTTCCCGTTGTTGCTTCTTCTCAGTCATGTAAATGTGACATTAACCCTTCCTGAGTGTGCTGACAGCCCAAGGCTGTGTCAGGGATCTGACACCCAAACCTTGCCTCACTGAGGAAGACATCACCCCTGCCTTAATTCATCTTAACATTTCTGCTGGCAATTACCTCACCCATCACAACACTGACAGAAAGAAATGTTCCCTCCTTCTTGCCAGGACAAAGCCAGCCAAGATTTGGATTTAAGGTACTGCTGAATTTATATTCCTAAGATTCTGGACTGAGAGGCAAAGCCACTCAGGGTGACAACATGTTTTCTTCTGCCACCTCCATCAGAGGGAGTCTGTGTGCAAGAACCTCAAGAGCCCACCAGATCCTCTTTAATGGGTTTCAAATCTCTGTGAGGCCCTAACATCATAAGGCAAAACTTCTATTTCAGGCACCTCACAGGACTTCAATGGAAGTGTCATTCCATTCTTAATGGAAGCATTTAAAAGGTAACAAAGCCAAATTTCACCAGGACAGACACTTAAACCACACACAGATCCTCTATTTACACATGCAGAGTGGAATTTGCACATGCAATTAAGTTGACTGGCATTTTCTCACTGTGGAGATACCTTCATCAGCAAACATTTGTGCAAGTAATCAAGGGAGCTATATTTTTAAATGTCTAGCCTGACATGGAGAAGGAAATATCCCAGCCAGGCAAGCTAACAGCAAGGATACAACTTAGATGAATTCACCTGAGCCATATGGTCAACAAAGGCCATGAACAGGAAACCAGAGAAGCAAATGACAAAAGCCATTGGTTCTGGGGAAAATTGCCTAAAAGGTGGTGTTTAAATGGTATGTCATTTCTGTCATAATTAGCTGGCAAAGAAAACAGTGGAGTCAAAATCACAGTGGTGCACCACAGCCCTCCTGTTAACAAAGCCAGGCTATCGATCCCACCACTCATTTATTTAGGAGACAGAATTTTAAACAGGAATGAGAAGGTAGTTACCATCAAATCAGCTGTCAGCTGGATGTCACCCTAGGCAATTAGCATGTTCCTGACGTGCTGCAAAATTTAAGGCCAAATTAGGTCCTCGGATGCCTGCGTTCACTGACTTGCAGAACGCAGAGTTTAGAAAAGAGAAAACAACAGAAGATCTGCAGGTAGATATTGTAGAGGCTTTAGACCAACAGGCTGGGCAAGGAGAAAAGGAATGGGAGAGGAGAACTTCCATGGGTGCTGCTAGCAGAGCAGAAAGTGTGAAAAACCCTTCCTGCCAGACTAAGCAAGCAAGTTTGCAAATGTCTTCTAAAAGCAGCACTGGAAATGGGCTGAAAATACACTGTAAATACAGTTGTAAGCACTCCAGATATTAATATTTCTGGGGCTGATCCTTGGAAGGTATAAGTCATCCAAATTCCACTCATTTCCTTGGTTCATACCAGCTGTGGCTTCATTTTGGTGTTATTACTGAAGACAATAAATCTCTTCTTTGGGACAAATTTAGTCCTAGCTCTGTCACTGAGGCTGGAAACTGCCACTAATGGGAAACTAATGGGAAAATCTGGACTCACGTGTGAGAAATGAGAAGAGAACATGACTGCAGTATTTGTTAAAGCAGAAAAGAAGCACCTTCACAGACACACAGACATGTGTGAAGGTATTTGTTGCACGTTGGACTGATTGAATGTTTTTCCTTAGGAAAAAAAAAAAAAAAAAAAAAAAAGGAGACAATCTACTTTTATTCCAGAAAATGAGAATTCAAAGCATAATTTTCCAAAAATGCTTTCCAAAAATTTTTCAGTGAGGATTTTTAAAATTTTATTCTACACCTGCCTAAGCCAGCATGCCACATGCTGGGAGACTCATGGTTCCCCCAAGTAACTTAGCTGCTAGAAGAAATAAGGGCACATTATGGTAAACACAGGGGTAGGTTTCCTGGGATCACAGGAAAGGTAGAGCTACAGCTCCTGTAAGCAAGAGACTTGCTCAGGCAGAGCAAATGATACCCTGATTCAAGCAAAAATATTTCATTTTAGCTCAAAATGCCAACATGAAACATTCTGACATTTGCAAATCAATTCTTTTTAGGAACGACGTGTTCCAATTTTAGATTAAAACAAATAAGGAAATACCAGGATTTCCCCAGGGACAGAAACAGTGTTTTTCAGTGAACAGTAAGAGCCAACTCTATTGAGTTAGTCACTTCACTATTACAAAGCCACCAGTTTATATGGCTATGTCTAAACTTAAATAAAACTCAAGGACCAAACACTCATCTCAATGCTAGACAGCCAGCTGGCTCTCACACTGCACACAGGGACCCCACAACTTCCCCATCACTGTTGGAGAATTTTTTCTTAATACCTAACTGGAATTTTCTATATTGTGATTTGTGGTTGTTGCCTCTTGTCCTCCTGCAGTAAGCCTCCGAGAATTGGATGTTTCTGTCTCCTCTATGACCATCCATTCCTTGATGACAACTTGGAGATACACTGCCAGCTTTCCAGGACTCCCAATCTTCTTCTGCACACACTGCCCAACAGGCTCCTGGTCACCTTGTACCAAGGAGCCCCAAGCTGTAGAGAGCTCTGCACATTTAATTAATGAGTGATACAAGTGACAAGGATCAGTGGAACAGTTTGACTTGGAAGGGACTTGAAAGATCATCCAATTCCAACCCCTCTGCTATGGGCAGGGACACCTCCCACCAGCCCAGGTTGCTCCAAGCCCCATCCAACCTGGGCTGAGACACTGCCAGGGATGGGGCAGCCACAGCTTCTCTGGGCAACTTGGGTCAGTGTCTCCCCACCCTCACAGGAAAGGATTTCTTCCTAATACCTACTCTGATGCTTGAACTTGCTCCTTGCACTTCCTTTCTGCAGGACCACGGGTTGTCTGATGGTTTCAATGGCTTTTTTTAACCCTCAGCAGAGTGAACTCTCCTGGCTGCTGTCAACTCACTCAGCTCTGTGGGCTTGAAAATGGAGCCAGGATAATTTACACCTGGTCTGGTTGAGTCTGTCTGACTCCTGGACAACTCCATTCCCATTTGAACAGATGAAGCCGTGGTTGCAAATCACTTCCCTGCCTATTTCCCTAAATATCCAGTGGCACCACAAACATTCCTAGGGAGAACAACCCAGTTCTGGAATTCACAAATGGACAACCTGGGGTTCTGATTGTGGATGTGTGTGTGTGTATGTGAGGGGGGAAATGCCAGGAAATGAGCAGAGAGAAGGGTAAAGCAAGCATTCAAGGAGCAATATGCATTTCTTTGCACAAAAGCACACAGAAGTCATGCCACAAAGGTGACTGCAAGGGAAATGCTAAATGTATTTTCAAGCAGCTTTCCATCATCTTTCAACGTAGAGTAAGAGCTGGAAACAAGAGGGAAACCAGCTTGCTGCACACCTCCAGTCAGTGGTCTGTGGAGAAACAGTAACATCAGGAAAATAATCCCAAACCACCAGAAAGTGCCCCACACCCCCAGTGTGAATAACCACCACCACTGCCTTCTCTTGAGACCCTGATCCTGAGTCTGGGCACCTTAGCTGCTTTTTCCCCATCACACAAAACATCCCCTGCATAGGGATACCTGTTTTTTCTCTTGCCATTGATGTTGTTTCCATGGGATGCTGCCCCTTTCTTGCCAGGGATGAACTCCTCAGTATCTTTGGCAGCCCCTGTTTTCTGTGACTTGCTACCAGGAGGTTACACCTGGCTGAGGGAAGGCTTTGCTCTCCAGATACTGGTGGAAAGGCTTTTCCTAGGCTAGTTTGGGATCAGACCCTAAAATCCCCAGAACATGAAGTTACTCCCAGTTATTCATCTGTCTGAGCAGGCTGCCCAGAGAAGTTGTGGAGTCTCCTTCTCTTGAGACTTTCCAGCCCTACCTGGATGTGTTCTGTGTGCCCTGCCCTTGGCATTGGACTCAATGATCTCTAGAGGTCCCTCCCAACCCCTAACATTCTATGATTCCAACATATTTAGCCTTCACATTTCAGCCACACAAACTGGACAACGTTGGCTAAATTTAAGCTTCCACGTCATCACAGCAATTACACATCTCCAGTCTCTCAACTTCTTTAAATAGAGCTGATTAATATTCAGACTTTGCAAGCCCTTGATTGAACAAGACACCCACAAGCAAGACACTCCTAGAGACCACTTGCCAAACTGGAAACTCCCCGTCAAAAACCATAAAAGGAAAAAAAAAAAACAAAACAAAAAACAAAACCAACCCAACCCAAACCAAACAGCAATCCAGCTCTTTCATCTGCTCCCTCTGAAGCCTCAGCTGTGTCCCTGTCCCTGTGCAGAAGGCAATAAGAGACGATGTCGACAGATGGGGAGCTGAGGACACAATTCACCCAGCCTTCAAGAAAGCTTACAGTCCCACACTATACATTAATCCACAAGGTCAGTAATGGGGAGGAGAGGGGGAGACACTGACCCTGTAAGCAGATAAAGAATTAAGATGGAGGGAGCAGCCAAAGCGGGCACATCGGCGGCGTTCGCTGTGGATGGGGGAATCTGGTGGAATGTCACAGGGGGACAGTTCAGCTCCTCCAGGGCCTTTTGCCAAAAGCATGACCCAAGGGGGAGGAAAAAAGCAGGAGGAAAGAAAAGGTGCAGGAGACACTCACCCAAGTGCCAGTCAGTGCTGGAGGTGGAGTAAACTAATCCAGGGTGACACTGACAGACCAGGATTAAGTAGCTCGCCCATGTCATTAGGTTGCATGCACATATAGATGAGCTAACAAAGATAGGGACAATGCTTACCCCAAATAATTAAGGGCACAAGGAAAAAAGGGTCAGGGGAAGGATATAAAAGCAGTAGATCAGGAAGCTTCCAGAGAAGGCTTGCAAGACAGCCCTTTCCTGGCTCATTCCCTTGCTAAAATACTTGTTTCTATTCTGATTGTCTATCCTGGCACCTTCCTGATTTACCTTTCTTTCTGCTTCCTCTCCTTCTCTTCCAGCCTGTCCAAAATAAGTCTCTTTCTGTGATTTGCCAGAAGTGATCTTGCTCTCAAGCTACTACTTCACCTCCTAGCCCTCCAGTGCAACCCTATCAATCTTCATTTCTATCAGAGAAACCATCACTATGGTTCAGCTGAGGAGGGGCAACTTGCTAAGAAATGTTAACTCCATCACTTGCCATCATGGGTCACTGCACATCACTTTTTTACATGGTTTAAGCCACTCCACAACAGCACAGCTGCCAACAAAGGACAGGGCTGGATTTTTCCTCTTCTTCCTTGATATGGGTTGGTATGCTCACATTTTAAAAGTTGCCGTTCACTGCAGAGCTGCAAGGAGGTGAAAATGCATATTTGGAGGTGGAGGCAGCAAGTGGCTTCGGATTCCACCTCTGAGTGCTCTTTGCCAACCAACTTTGACTCTCCCATGCTGGAAGCTGCAGACTGGTGATACCCACGTGGATATAAAAGTGGGTTAAATCACATTTGGTAAATTAACAAATGACCAATCTTACTCTGAGCTGGCAAGTGTCAAGGCTGAACCTGACAAGGTATCACCCAAGCAGGAAAAAGAAAAGAAGTTTCCCCTCTGCAGACTCTGTCAATGGCATCTCTGCCCAGAGCAAGGGGGAGTCATCAGAGATGTGTAGTTATCCTTTTTGTTTCAGTTCTCCTTTCTCAAGACTCTTGCAATTAGCATTGCTTAATGCAGCTCAGCTGAAACCACCACTAATATAATCCCGAGTTGTTAACTACAATGTCACTGTGCACCCTAACGAATGTTTGCTTAAAGATCAATAGGTGAGGCCAGTGTTAATTGTTAAATTAAACATAAACATTGTCAAAACACATCCATCCTTACTCTTCCACCTGGTGACATGAACCTAGAGATCCCTTGGTGACCTTATATTCAGGCTCTGTGACCTTCAGGTGGTTTGCATCAGATTATCTTTACCTTATGCAAAGTTAGTGTTCTAATTGACCCGTTGAGAATCCAGAACATTGCAGAACTTGTGCAGTCTCAGGAGGGTTTGCATTGAGAAACATTTTCCAAGGGGGGTAAAAACATCTATAGGGTATTTGGGAACATTTGTAGGGTACAGGGGAACTTGGAGTTCAAAACGTCACAGTTTGGCTGCAGCTTTTCATGGTGACATCCATTTCTAACCTGCCTTGAATATATGCTGGACTCACCATAGCCAAGAACAAGTTGCAGAAGAGACAAGAAATTGTCTCAGGTGACAATTTCCAGATGTTTTTCTTCCTACTATCTACTTATGGGAAGACTCACAGCTCTGAGTCCAGGCACCACGGATGATGCTGGAAGCCTCTATTGGTGAACAAAAAAAAAAAAACAACCCCAAACCCAAACCAGGCTCCAGCACAGCATGAGCACTGTGGCTCCCAGTGACTAAGTGTATGGTTGCATTGCTTGCAGCAGTGAACAGGAACATATCCCACATATCCCTGCCCTGCTCCACATTCCCACTGGACCACCAGGTAAATAGAACTTGCCAGAGGCTGCAGAGAGCCTAAAATAATTACTCCAACATGCATTATCTGTCATACACATCATAGGATGTTAAATTCACTGTGGAATTTGAAGTGCTGTTCTAAGTCAATGAGTCTGGCCCTTTACACCACAGGGAAAAAACCTGCATAGGCTTCACCAGTTTATCAAAAACCATCTTAAAGTACTGATTTTTTTTTTTTTTTCCTGTCCCACTCATACTGGTGGGGTCTGTGGCAGAGCCCCCTTCTTCTGTTGGTTAAAAGCTTCCCTCTAACTTCCAGCCTTGATTTATTCAGAGCCAGTTCCTGCCTATTTGTTTTTGTGCCAGCATTTCAGCTTATATAGCTCTTATCCCTCCCTAGTGTTTACCCCCCCTCCTGATGCATTTCTGGAGAGCAGGTCTATCTCTTCCCAGCCTTCATGTTATTAGACTGAACAAGCCCTGCACTTTCAGCCTTCTTTCATAAAATAAGTTCTCCATTTCCCCAGTCACCTCAGTAACCCTGCAAGTCTGAATCTTAAACATGGGTAACCACAACTGTTCCACTCAGGTTTTCCTTTGTGTCTTCTGCAACAGCATTAACATAACTATAGCTCCACAATAAAATGGATATATTCTAGGATTGTGGTTGTTCTGTTCACAGCCAGGTTGCACAGTGGTCCATCTTCATTCCCTAAGCATTTAACACAGTCTTTTGCTATGTCTGTCTTTCAAGCTGAAGGTCCCATAGTTTAAGGCAGCAGCTTCTGTTATTGGTCCCAGTGTGCATTGACTTGGTGTTTCACAGTACCCAAATTCTATCAGTTGATCCAAATCAACAGTGCTCCCAAATTTTCCATCAGCAGCGTGTTTCATTAGCTCAAGCAACTCCATAACCACTTCCCAGTTCCTCAGGTCTTCTTCCCAAGTCACCTTCCAGCCTTTCTCCTTTGAGGCCTCTTTGCCCCATGACAGAAAACTGGTTTTAATCCTCACTTTCTCCATCGCCATCACAAATTCCCTTCTACAGCCAAATATATTCAGTTCTTCAGAGGAACAAAGTCAGAACGGGGCATCACACTGGTTTTGACTTCTGCTCAGTGAAAGCTCTCCAAGGAGCCCAGCACAATCTCTCTCTTACAAACCCATCGTGCATTTATCCCTTTTTTTTTTTGTGTGTGTGTGTGTGTGTGCCTTTACACGTTCAGTTATTTAAAAGCTGCTCTCAAGCATTGCATAGGATTGAGGTACAGCCAGGAGTTTCCCTAATCACTTTTCAACAGCTGCTCCAGCTTTTATTACAGGTACTGTGTCTGCTCCTTTCCAGTCAAACGCTCGGGGCAGAGTACTCAGACTTTGAACAGTTTATTGAGCATCTTTGCTACAAGGATGGTGATTTCATGTGTCAGTCCCTTCTCTCTCCTGGGGCTGATCTGATCCTTATAGACTGGAACACGCAAAGTGCTTGGAGTTCTGCATATTGCACATGACCCTCTCCAGCTCTATTCATTCTTTCCCATTAGCCATCTTCATCCCTAGGGAGAGCAGAGCTAATGTCCCTTCAGTGTCTGGATGACACATACTAATCCCTAACCCGTGCTGCTTATTGCATGGTAGACCCATTCATTCTTTTTATTTTCATTTATATGGCTCGTGAGTCTTGTCTTGCTTCTTTTCCTTACTGTACAAGATCCTCTCAGTTTCACACCCCAGACTTTCATTTCCTAACCTTCCAGACATGCCTTATTTACCTGATCCAGCCCTTCTTCCATTGAAGACACATCCCACTTCACTCCACATAACATTTTGAAGGCTACTATTTACCTGCTTGGGTCTAAAGCCCTTCCTGACAGGTTTTTCTCACCTGTTAACCACACATATTCCAGGTAACTTCTACATCTTCTTTGAAAGTAATCCTCAGCATTTTACATATCCAAATCCTTGGATTGTCCTGCTGTAGTAATTTTACCTCCTCATTGTCCTGCTGTACAAATTTTACCTCCTTTAGACACCAGCATGGCTTCCTACTGGCCATGAAAATTTACACTTTGGGGACTCTCTCTTTGCTATTCTTGCAGAAGGGCTGGAACCACTAACAGCCTTAATATTTGTTAACTAGCTACTCAGTTCAGGGCAAGATGAGTCCTGAATACACTCCAGCTGTCTTCCCAGCTCTAGGCATCTTTGCAGTAACAGAGAACACGTGAAGTTTTGTGGCTCTGAGAGTTTTTTATAGTCCCTGGTTGAAGCTCAGACAACACTCCAAGCACCAGTTGGGATTTTGAACAGGAGTTAACAGGTAACAACCCTTCTGCACTGTGCTCAGCCCCCAGATCAAATTGTCTGCCTGTATGATTGAGGCCACACGTGTCTTTCTTCAAATCTTCCCGGGCACCACTGAACCGTTATCGGCGCCGCACAGAAATAAGTTCCCTTCTGATGGGATTCTCGAGTGGAGCACTGTGTAAACCCTGCAGTTCTCATTTGCCAGAAGGAAGAATACCACTTTGATATTCACCCTCACTTCTGTCAGACAAGATCCGGGCTCTGATCTGCCATGACTGCAATTTCACCACTTCAGAAACCCCCAGTCGCACAGCAGCGAGGAGGTGATTTTTTTGCTCAAGTCACCAAACCCAACGTGATACTCTTGTAGGCTTCCTGCTATTTTTTTCACTGCGTTGTTAAGGCTGTTTGGGCCTCTCGTAGGAGACACATTTATTCACATTACTCAGATTTGAGATTTGATAATTATGGCAAAGCATGCAAGTCTCAAGCGTAGCAGGATCCACAATAAAAACTGTAAAAATAAACACTGAAGTTTCATCAAGATAAGAAGTGCTTGCAGAGGTAGAATTAGCTCTGAGGACTGCAAAAAAATTCAAACAGCCTCTTTACCTCCTCTTCTTTCTGAGAAAAAAAACCCGAGGAAATAAAATAACACAATAAAATGACAAATAGAGATAGAAGCCTCTAGAATTCAGCTTCTCCACGCCATTAATTATGGTAGTTAGAAGAATCAAGAGCTTTGGACAGATTTTACCCGGATTCAGGAAAGCGCTTTAACACGGGTTTAAGTTTACCCTCTGTTTGGAAAGTACTTAAGTATAGGCTTAACTTCGAGCAGACATTTAAGTCCCCTTGACTTTAACATGTGCTCAAGTGCTACCTACAAAGGAAGCATTTTCCTGAAGCAGAAGACCATCTTGGCTTAGGCACTGGATTAGCTGTCAAGAGACGGGGATTTTGTTCCTGGCTCTCCCCCTGACCATTGACAGGGTGAGCCCAGGCAAATCACAGCCCTGCTCTGTGCTTCAGTTTCAGCACCTGTAAAATGGAGCTAAATGCTCCCAAGTTGAAGCCTGAAAAGCACTGTATTTAAGGAGTAAACACTCAGAGAGTTATACTCTGGCCTTTCTTGCGTTGTCCTTTCGAAGAAATGGTGATGGCAACCACTGGGCAATAAGGGAGCTCAGCTGCACGTCCTCTTTAGGCTTCCCTGGGAATTCAGAATAAGACCTGAGTGTTTTGGCCAATTTCCACTTTTTAAAAATCTCTTAGAAACACCTACCTTATTAAAAAAAATTATTTTAGCATAAAAAATTCCATTGATGTTAATGGGTTATTAAGTTGTTGGATGCATTTTACACCTTCATATGTGAAGTGAGTTTGGATTTTCATTAGTTAGAGCTAACACCAATTTTCAATAAAATATTAACCAAACACACAGAGAAATGGTTCATGTGGATCTATCCACTACTTCAATAAAATTAATAGACTTAGATATTTACTCTTGCCCCAGCAGTAATATTTTCCCACATTACATTTCAAACAATGAAATGACACTAAATTCATTTAAAACAAATTTATATTATTGTTATTTTAAACAATACCTAATTCAATTTCAGTGTTTGGCATGCAGAGTTTGAAAATATCAATATTATTGTTTAATGTAAAAAAAAAATAATAATTCACCTACAAATTATTAGCATATGCAAGCTTCCCAAATGACTTCCAGAGATGGTATTTACATTAAACTGAAAATGAACAAAACCAGCCAGATGTAACTGTGCCATTCAGAGAAGGAGGCTGCTAAGATTTTAAAAATTTTAGCAACCCAGACAAACCAGAAAAGGGCATTCAGACCCAATTTTTCTCCTCTCACCAGCACTTGGTGGTGGCTTGTCCAGGGGAGCATCACCACTTTTTTTTGGTTTGCTGCAGCTGAACTGAAAAGAGAGGGACATGAAGATGAAGAGAGATGGGCAGACAACCCACACTTTGGCTCACTGTGGAGCTTTCTGGGCTACATTTGTCACCCCCAAACCTCTAAATATGCAGCAAAGAGCATCATTTTCCCCACAGATGGGGAAACTGAGGCACTGGTGAACACTTCAGGTGGGGATGGCTCTACCCAGCTGATTTCTTCAAAGGAATTCAGATGCCTTGTACTGTTCTTGGTCTCCCCATAGTCTCATTGGGAAGGAGGTAATTTCAATCCATTGGGCCAGATATTTTCCCTGAAGAATAGGAAGGGGATTGTGAGTAAAAGAATGAAACTCCAATGGGCCCGGCGTTAGTTTGAGCTGCTGGGAGGGTGACAGCATTTGCAGAAACCCTGGGGCTGATTTTCAGTGTCCTCACCCCACGTGTGACCAGTTGGGCCAGCCAGCCAGCATCACCCCCACCCCACAGCCTGGCTGAGCCATGTGCTGCCTGTCCCATGGCCAGAGGAATCTGTGGGATCAAACCCTTCTGCACAGAGGGTTTAAGATCAGCTCAATCTGGCAGGTGCCAGGACTGTGCCAGGTGAAGCCCCGTTTGGGCAAACCGCTTCTGAAACAACAAACATTTCAATCCTGGGAAACCTTTGAATAAGCAAAGTAAATAATGTTCTCCTGACATGGCCCTGAATGCTCCACCAAAAGGAAGGAGAGCCTCCACCCCTTGGAAAAAAGCTGTTCCCTGAGAATTGCCAGGATGGTTCTGGCCAGGCTTACAACATCAGTGGAACCTGGGGATGCCCACAGCAAACTGGGGACTCAAAGCAACATTTGAGGATGTTGCAAAGTGTATTTAGATTCAATCTTTACCTGCTAAAGTGGTCTTCTAAAGCCCTCTTGCCAAAGAAGCACTGTGCCATTTGAAGATGCCTTCCCCATACTCAGCACTCAAAGGAGCTCTGATTCAGAAGAAAACAAGTGGCTAGAAAAGTGTGTGGGTATTTAGCTAATGATATGTTTGGTAAATTTGTGTTTTAAAACAATGCTGCTTGTCTCTGCCTTTGCAGAGTGCCAGTTCACTGGAGTGTTTCCCATGGCTTGGCAATTAGAGGTAATTAGGTCTTGTGATTTCCCCATTTGTCTTCGTGTCACAAAGTTTACTACTAAAAATGCTCATTTTGATGGGAGGCGTTTTCTAATTGCTTACAGCCTGCAGCAGTAATAGAAACCATTGGCAGCTGCAGCACCTGAGTTTACTGTTGGATCCAGGCTTTTACTCCCTCCCTGCTCAACTTTTCAGGAGGATTTTGCAGCTCCAGAAGTCTCAGCCAATACTTTGCCTGGGTCAGCTGCAATGAAGTCAAGGACAGGGGAATTAGATGTGTTTGCTGGCTGACAGCTGGTAATTTGGAAGGTGGGTAGGCCACTAGAGCCCAAGTTGAATAGCTGCTAAAAATTTAGAGAGGAGGAATTTATATTTCCCCCCCCCCAGGAAAAATGTGTCAGCTTTAAAGTGCTATTTCACCAACATTCTGGAATTCTGGAATTCAGGTCTGTGACTGACGTTGCCTTTTTGTGCAGTTTGTGGAAGGAACCAGACTGCTGTGCATTTCCATGTTGGATAGGACAAGAAGAAACAAGATTAAGATGCAAAGGAAAATATGAATTAGGCAGTAGGAAAATCTCTGTGGAGAGAGAAATGTGAAGTGGTGAACCAGACTGAAGGTGATACAGTTTCTTCTAAACTGGAGAACTCTAAGAGCAGGTTAAGAAAATAGCTAGCAGAAGTGATTTGGGGTTTGTTGGGTACTGTGAGACAGATTAAATAGCTTCCCCAAAGCCATATGAGCCTTATTCTTTGGTTTTATGAGCATCACAAGTCTTTCCCAGACCACCACTGTAGGTATTGTCTCCCTGTGTGTGCATTTGTCACCTAAGTCATACGGGCACCAGTCCCCTCTCCTGGCTGGATCTTCTAAGTTCTTAAATGCTGTCCCCTGAAGACTGCAGAGCAGAAGGGTGTATTTGACAACCACAACTGGAGATAAGCAGCCCTGAGGGGTTTTCGGGCATGGAAGAAAGAAAATTATCTTCTGGTTTCTCCTTTGCACAAAAAAAAAAGATTTAATATAACTCCATCCCTCTGGACATCCAACTGCAGAAAGAAACACTCTAAACCAGATAATCTCCAGCTCTTAGAACATTTACTCTGTTGATCTCGAGGATCTCTGCTAAGGAGGATCCTGTTTGGCTGATGCACACAGGTGGGCAGGTCTGAGTTGTGGCCATGCTGCCAGCCAAGCAGAGGTGGGAACTGCTTTTTTCTGCCGGGATGCAGCTCCAGCCTGGCTGCACCCTTCTTGCAGATGGAGAGCACAACACCTCCAGCCTGTGCATCTGTGTGGACAGACCAGCTGGGCCCCAGCAGAGCTAAGCTTGCCACGTCTAAGTCTATCAGCAGACACCATAAGACCACCTCTTTCTTTCTTAGCACACTGCAGATGCTTTGTGCCTCCCCGACTGCTCGGCAACATGGCCAAGAGGCATGCGTAGGTCACAAAATATAGTGATTAGTCTCATTCCTCCCCACGCTGTGTGTTACTAGCAACTGGCTTATGTTCACCCCACGGGTCATAGGGTGGAGGAGAGGGAGAGCTAAAGGCACCATCCAGTTGTCCAGATGCTCTCCAGGTTTGTGTCTTTGCCTGGAGCAAGCACGTTTGTGGATGACGCATGTGGTTTTGCACATTTCACCTGCAGAGACTGCAGCTCTTTGTTTAGTAAATGCTGCTGTGACAAAGCTGTTCCCTATCACTCCCTTTTATTAAACATTTGCTACAGCATTGGCTCAGGGCTTTTCTCAAACTCCACAGTTTTGGGTTTAGGACCGAAAATAAAGAAGCACAGAAAGCGTGGTCGGGGTAACACCTGAAAATTCAAAGTCTGGTGGTCATGACATCACATGAGATTTTACTTCTTTCTTCAGTCAAGCTTTGTGAGAAACAAAAAAAACCAAACCAAAACAAAAAAAACCCCCAAAACCCACCAAACTAAAAGTAATCTAGTTTATTTTTGTCTGTAACTGCAGGGCAGATGAGTTTTTCCAGAAAGGATAGAAGGCTGCCATCGATTTTATTATTGAGTCAGTTTTAATGAGTCACAGTATTTTTGGAAGGCTTTTAAGATTACTGTAAAGTGCTTAGTTACAGTGGCTACAGGTGCCAAGGCAGGAAAGGAAATAACAAAGAAATGCACAGCAGCTGTATTGCTACACTTCCCCTCAGAACTGGGATCAGCAGAACAACACACACAGAAAATGCAGAGAAAATAGGAGAAGATGTAAGAGATGACAGAAGTCAGCCTGGTCAGCTGCTGTGCTAAAGCCAAATGCATTTTATTTAAGGGACTCTCCAGTGCTCCTTAGCTGCAAGTTGGAAGAGGCCACTGGCAAACTCTGGCTTGCCAGACGTTCCGTGTATCGCATGGTTGCCTTTCAAGCTGTCCTTTGGTTGTAAGTCATTTGCTCCCAGAGCTGCCAAGCTCTACCTCTGCCATCCTGTGTTGAATGGAACTGTGAAAACATCTCATTCAGCAGATGAGAGAAGTCAAGGCAGAAGAGAGGTGGTGTGAAGAGAAAAAAGTCCCTTTTTTTTTTTTTTTTTTGTTTGCTTGTTTGTGACTTGAACAGACTTGACTTTTTTCAGCTGTACCATTCTGAAACACACAGGGCACAACTTCCAGCCAGCTCACAGAGATGCTCCGTGTTACATGGCAAAAAAACACCCAGTGTTTTCTACTAAAAAGGATGTACTGAAAAGCACATTCTAAATGTGGAAAACAAACAGCCTCAAAAATCCAGGGAAAAACACAGAAATAGCCCTGGTATGATGTGATACACCAGCTAAATTTTCTGATAGTCCCCTTGATGACCGGACTCAGTCAGGTGGATGCAGCAACCCTGGTTTCAGTGAGCCAGCTCTGAGCAGGCTCCATTGACTGTGTGCATTGCCTTTCCTTCAGCAGCAGCAAGTGACTGAATGCACAGCTGGATGCCTGCATATGCAAATATCAGTTTCTACGTGCATGCAGCCCAGAAATGACTCCTGACTTTGGATCCCCCTTTTCCCTCTCCTCCTGCTGCCTGCCCTCCTCCCCCCCTCCCCCCGAGTTTCACCAGACAGGGCCGTGCAAAATATTTCTCCAGGCAGCAACAGCATCACGAAGGGTCAGCGCCGACTTCACAGCATCTTCTGGCGCTCCTCAGCGCCGGCATCGCTCGCCCTGGAGATGCCACCTAGCAACCTGGGCAGCAGCCACCCCACGTTGACACACCAACCCGTACCAGAAAGGCAGGGAGAGGGGAAAGGAAAGTATTTATTGTCTCTGGTGGAGCAGAGTGGCAGCAGATCCAAGCCTTGTGTCTGCTCTTCATGCGTGACTGGCATGAGTCCCACCGCTAAGTCCTTGGCCGCCGGCCAAGCGCCGAGTGGCAGGCACCTGTCCCTGCTGGGAGACCTGGAGACCCCGACTTGCCCTAACGGTTAGTTCTTTTCTAACATCACGTCTACTCGAATTTACCTCAGGATTTCCCCCCTCTGGGCGCCAGGGAACTAGGGTGATGCCAACTGCTTCACCATGGATAAAGCAAGGAGCGTTCCCAAGCTGCACCCGGGCACCCTTGAAGCATTCAGCTGTACTCTCCTCACTGGAACAGATGGGGCCCATCAAGGTGTTAGCAGCCTCCACCACATCAGCAAAATACCCCAGCACTGGGACAAAGTCAGGAGAGCAAAAACAAAACCCCGGCGGGGCTCCCTCTCGACTGTCCTTAAAATGCAGCTTGAGGCATCTGCTGAGGCTCAGGCCTGGCTCTGTCCTCCCACAGAGGGTGAGAATGGGCCAAAGACTCTTCCCCCACCACATCCTTCACACAAGGATGTTGTCTGTGGACCCAGGGAGTCTCAACTCCCAGAGCTCTGGGTTGGGTTTTGGTTCACTTTCTTTGGGAATTCTGTTCCCTCTTATGCCTGTGGCAGCACCTTGCACATACACATCAAAAACTTCCTCAATTGCCCCTGCTGGAAAGGAGGACAAGGGATTGCATTTCTCAGGAGAGAAAGCAGAATGCAGCCTGGAAGGTTGGTTTTGTTTTTTTTTTTGGGAAGTTTAGGGCAGAGGTAGGACTAGGACACAGATGTCCTTTTTCTACAGCCTCTTTCTTACATAAAACTCCACTTTCTTCAGCGTTACAAATGCAAGTGGAAGTATTTCCTAAGCGTGGAGAATCTTTGAGTGATCTTCCATTATTTCAGCTTCGTTTATAGTCTCTTGTCCCAGCATAGGCACATTCCATTTATCCTTCTGGAGAAAAAGAGCAGAAGCTTTTTCTTTCTGACAAATGATCTGCATTGGAAAGTGGTAAGTTCTGTGCACCTCAGCCTCAGTTTTAATGACATGAAGCTCATCAGATAATGGCAAATGGCATTGAAGAGACTTCACATATATATCTTGTTGGCCCTTGACAGTAAAAATGGAGCTACAGTGTGTAACAGGACCTGCCTGCTCTGGGAGGAGGAGGAGAGGGTGGATGAAGGTGAAGCATCCCAGCTCTACCTCCTCATACCAGGGGCTCAGTGGCTCAGCAACCACCTTTCTCCTCAAGCAAGCATGGTCTGTAGATTTCTTCTGCCTGTTCTGTCCTCCCCTGACTGCAGCTCTTCATGGCTCAAGCTCTCCTCTGCAAGGGGGGGATACAGTACCTAGAGGCTGGAAGCTTTATCTCAGCAGGCTCCACTGGAAAAGAAAAAACAGGAGGAAAACTAAAGATCCAAATCCTCTGCCTTCGAAATCAATGCTCGTTTTTGTGTGGAGGTTCAAAGTGGTGCAGAAGGCAGCATAACCAAGGCTGGGAAATTGAAAGGACTGGGCAAAAATTGCTTTGTGCTAGAACCACAACACCAAGACTGAAGTCACTAAGATTCTCAGGCCTGCCCATCTGTAAAAACAGGCTAAAAACAGCCTGGCAGCAGCCAGATGAAGGCAAAGCCATCATTTAGGGCAGTGGCAACTCGTTAACCCAAATGACCTGCATCTCTGGTGAGCACTGACCCAAGGACTTGTGAATTTACCTCCACTGCCCAATAAACTGTCGCTGCCCAGCTTCTCTAATTAAAATAGTCCTGGATTTGCAGGACCTACCCAGAGAATAAACTGGAATTTATCAGATTAGCTAAGCCAGATCATACGGAGAGCATACAGGCTGGCCAACAGCCTACTTTGGACCAGATTAACCAGCTAAAATAATTGGGGATTTTTGCAAAGTCTGCCCCTAAAGACTGGCATTAAAGAAATGCACCAAAGACTGAGCATATATTGCAGCCCATTTCTTTTTACCCTGTTTAGTTCTTAGCTTGATGTTCTTTAGCAATTGCTGGGAATCAGCTTTTTATCTTTCACGAACCAGTGAAAAAAAATCCCCTCTCTGCAGCTCTTTCAGGTGAGCTGTGTCAGTGGGAGCTGGTGGATCTCTGAAAGGGCAGGGAGGCTGTATTTCATATATACCTGCATCAAAACCCTGTCCCCCTTTTCCCTACTCTCCAGTCCCTGCATTGTCAGCCTTGTGTATTGAGGAATGATTAGTGAGGAGTTTGTAGGCTGAGCAAAAGCAGAGCTACATCTTGTCCTGATCAAGTCAGATGTCCTTGCTGGAAAAGGATGAGGAGGTAAGAAAGTCTTGCAGCTCAAAAAGGATGGAACCCAGGTGGCAGCAGAATGTCCTGGGGGCTCCATGTAAAATAAGGACCTTTCCCCTGGTCTGCTCAAGGGAAATGTGGAGCAGTGGTACATCCTTCCACCTGCTCTCAAGGAGAGCACAGGAGCCAGCAGAGACATTCTGGCAGATGTTTCTTTGGAGCAAGATGGGCTTCGTGGCACTCAGGCAAACCAGGTTTTGGTTACCAGAGCCAAAGGACTGCAGCCATGGGGAGGAACAGGAGGAGGAACAGAGCCAGGAGACACCTGAGAGCTGGATTTCCTCTTGTTCTCTGTTCTTACCCTCCCTCAGCAGCTCCTGCCCAAGCCAAACAGACAGCAGAGCCACGGACGTCTTGTTCCCTGCTGTGGGTGCAACCCACCCACTTGGCTTGTGCCTGGAGAAGGTCTTGGCCATTCCCAGTGCTGCTTTAAACCTGGAGACAGCCACCTCAGAAGGGAATCAAGCCTGAAGTCTTTTGGGACATTTCTGTGGAGGGGGTCTGCTTTTCAGTCTCACTGGTTTCAGCCTTTTTTACTTTCCTTTTCCTCGAAAATGTACTTGACTTTTACTACATAGAACCACATTTAACAAAATGTGTAAAACATCCTAAAACCAGGAACTCTGTACTCCTCTGACCTTATCTGTGAGCTGTACCAGCATTTACTCACCTCCATTCTCCTTATCATGGATCTGTCTGAACACAGCCAAGAGGGGAACAGAAAATAGCAGATAACAAGTGGGGACACAAGATGATGCTGTCCTGAGCCAGTGCTGGTCTGGAGTCCATGTCCCTGAACAGCGAGGCAATAAAAAGAAGGGCAAGTCATTAAAGGACAGGAAAAGGCCTTCTCCCCCTAGTTTTGGCTTTGTCAAAGACACTAGGAGGTTTCTGGTTTGTTATAAACTGGAAAGGGGAAAAAAAGATGCAACAGTCAGGCTTTTCATCCAAGAGAACCACAGCTCCATCAGAGGACATCTCTGCCTGTCCTGTAACTCACTCCTTCACCTGCTGCTCTGCTCTCTAGTATTTGGAGCTTCTTCAGAAGAAAAACCAAAACAAACCAGCCAAGAAAAACCTCTCACCTTTTTCTCTATCTGAAAGGAAATTTATTTTCTCTTTTTCTTTCTTTCTTTTTTCTCTTTTTTCTATTTTTTCCCTCTTTTTTATCCTTTTTCTCTTTTTCTTTCTTTCTTTTTCTTTCTTTCCCACACCCCACAGAGCTGAAAGCAGCAGCCTGATTCCAGCCATGGCATTTGCAAAACCCAGCCCTGCCTGCACAAACTCTCTCCCCTTCTGCAGCCACTCACCACAATTCTCTGTTTCCAGGCTAAAGTAAGGGAATCTCTTGCTTGCTGCTGGTTAGTGGCTGTGACCCCAGGATTACCACAAGGCAAGCAAACCAAATGCTATCTGGCCTGCAAATGAAGCTTTCCATACCCCAAACCAGGGCGTGCATCTGCTTTTTGGGCAGAGGGACAGCTGCCACAGCAGGGGAGAACAGCTCAGCCCCAGCGTTCAGTCTTGGCTCCAACAACCTGGCTCCTGAATTTCCACATGTGAAATTTCTAAACTGATGTAAACAAGGGAGCTCCATGTACTGAACCACAATTCAGTAGAGATCCAAGCAGGAAAGTGCTTCTTCTGGAGTGCTCTGGGAACTGAAGGGTTTTGCTACAGCATCCAGGGCTGAACCTGGAATTTTTTACACTAAGTTAATATTTCATCCTCTTTTCTAGGAGCCTGTCCAGAAGCTGACCTAAGACACCCACACGGGGGATATTATATAACAATGGAGATGGTGTGTGTGTGTACTTTATGTAAAAACACCTAATCTCACAGCTGCCCCCCTCCTCCCCCCCACACACACCCTCAGCAAAATTTTCCTTCCGTCTTCCATTGAAATACCTGGTATTTGATCATTTCACAGGGCTGGCAAAAGAAGCACAATGGGAGGCAATGTTTGCTCAGATCTATTTTTGTGTGTCTGTGTGCGTGTGAGTTTTTGGCAGAATCAGTGTTTGCAAGAAGCAGATAAAACTTTTCTGTTCAAGAGCCACTGACAGCCAGGAACTGCTGCCTGCCAGCAAATCTCTGCTTACCAAGGGACATCATGTCATTGTTAGCCAGGTAGAGGGGCTGGAGACAGAAATGTAGAGCCTTGTTAGGCTATAAATGCAATAGTTGTTTAGCAATTACTCTAAGAGAGTAAATCTCTGTGTGTGAACCCACTTCAAGATAAAATCCAAACTTGGTTTGCTCTTATACAGCACAGATGCATATGCACCCTGGAAGCTACATAACCCAGTGATATTTTATTCACATCACACTCCAAGGAGCTCACTGACTGGAATTCAATAGAAACTGTTCTCTGTGTGAAAGTAATTTCAGAAAGTAATCTAGTTTATGGAAATGAAAGGCATCAAAACACAAAAAACACTGTTTCTGTACAAGTGCTTTGCTTCAAATATTTGACATGGAAATTTATATAATCCCTCTGGGGCACATGGGTTTCACGAGTGTTAACATCTTTTGAAATGAATTTCACAAATGTTTATTTGGAATAGCAGGCATACAAATAATTTAGGATATCAAGGCATCTTGTTGAATCAGTCTTAATGATACAGATCTCAGATGGCTAAGAAGGTTAAAAGGTATGAATTTTAATTGGGTGGATGGAAGATGTCATTTTCAATCATAGCACTGCATTGCCAAAGCTATCACTTTCCAGTTCCAGTCCTGCTACCTCCTCCTTGACTGCCCCTGTTACTTAAAGACCAAAACGAAACATTTTTCACATTTTATTTGCGAATGTATTAAATACAGAGTTTTGCTGCCTATCTTGGTTTATACAGGCCCCCATCACTGTTGTATTGCAACACTTCTCAAGCAACAAGGAGGTTGAGTTTTCCAGACAGATAGTGGCATATTGTCAATCCAGTTTTAGAAAAAGTTAAATGGTTACAGGCAAACAGTGTCGAGGCCATGTACAGCACAAATTGTTGCTAAGACTCTGGTCAAAGTCAGATTTTGTGGCTGCCTTCCCTCTTTCCTGCTCCCACAGTGGGCCCTCCTTAGAGTGTGGTATAAATCAGAAGTGAAAATTCTTTCACCAATTAAAATGTAGCTTTTAATCAATAGATCCATATTTACTCTTGGCTTTGGATAACGTGTCGGGCAAGCATGAGAAGAAAAACTAACTGGGTACCTGTAAAGAGATCTTTGTCCATGCAGTGTGGCAAAGGAGCAAAGATCCACTGGGAAAAGATATCGTGTGATTGGGTAATTAAAAATTATCATAAGCCATAGGCAGTAGGAAGTCAAATTAAGCCTGCCAAGGCAGCATGCATTCTGAGAGCTCCTCAGCTACTGAGGGCTCTATTGTTGCAACTTCATTTTAAGTTTGGAACCTAGATTTGTAATCAGCCATACTGTATCTGAGATACTGGGGGGTTTTTCCTCAAAAAAACCCCAAAAAGAACCAAAATAACCCAACCAAACAACAACAACAACAAAAACTTGGGTGGGAAAACTGAAGAGCAGTTTGTTCACATGGAACAAAGTAGTTGGGCTCTTTGGATGCTCACTCATTGGTTAACCTGAGATGTGCTCAGTCAACATGAGGGAGTTAAGTCAGGCATGTTCTGGGGGAAAAAAATTGTCCCTCTCCCATTCAACTGCCTTGGGCCAGAACAGGCACTGTGCAGACCAGGCCTTCAGAGAAACAAAGCAGCCAAATTTCAACAAATCTCTCAAGAACATGCACACTCCTGATAACTTGGCCAAACATGGGTGGATTTCAAGAAGGGTGTGAAAAGCACTTTGGTCACAGGCAGCCTACAGCCAATTTCCTTTCTGCTCCCAAGTGTGATGATAAAAGCTCGGCAAATGGCTCTGAGATTTTTTTTTCCTTTTTTTTTTCTTTTTACAAGCAAATTTCATTCCAAGAAATAGTCATTGTTTTCTTTGAAATGTCCGTTGTCAGCAGCAGGAGCAAAATGAGCATGAGGCAACCATCCAACCCACACAAGTCTGAACCACTGGAAGAAAAAAATCACACAGTTCTTCTCATGTAGGGCACATGAAAGATGCTCTGCCACAGCCTGAACCTTCAGGTCTACCTACACCCAGAGTGACTGATTTCAAACACCTTTTTCTTTACTGGGCTTCATGACCTTAACTAATAGTAACCATTCTGAGCCAGGCAACTGCCCATCAGATCAATGATTTTGGCCACTATTTAGAACAAGAAGAGAATAAATATGTGAGTTTGCTTCCTGAGAATAAGCCCTCCAGATCCCTGGCAATCTGTCCTTCTGGGATTTATGGGCATACTGGCCATAAACAAGTAGGACTGAAAGGGACTGACCCCCTGTGAGGCACAAATGTGTCTAAAGCATCCCTGGGAGATGCTGCACAGAACCCCTGCTGAAAGGAGAATTCGTGAGTCTTTGGGGCTGGCTCAGCACCTTCAGAAGGAGGGAGTATTTCCCAGTATGACCTTTAAGAAACTCCCATTTTAGAGGACTCAGAGTGGTCGCAAAATTCTCTTTTTCTTTCTGCCCTCAGTTTCCCATCTGTGTCCATCCTGGGGGGTAACTGGGCACTGATGCTGCAGACTGGTGCTGCAGGTCTCCTCTCCATGGTGTGTGAGCACACACTCCTCACTGCCAGCCCTGGAACTCCCCCCTCATTAGGGCAGGCTGGGAGGAACACAAAGCCCTCTGTTTTGCTTGAGTCTCTCCTGTGAATAGGCAGAACAAATGATAAGCACAAAAAGCAAAGAGGAAACGTTGTCCAAATGGGGCATCAGTTTCCTTCCTGGGAAAGGCCTTTCTTTCCTCTCTGCCCTGCTTGGATGGGAACGAACCTTCTTCCTGACATCAGCTCCCTCCATCTCTTCACTCACATCAATGTTCTTCCCCACTTCCATCACCCATACATCCTCCCTTCCAGCCTTCCAACACACACAGGCTGTGTGGGGCCAGGAACAACAACAAGGTGGTTGGGCTGGATTCCTAAAGTCCTCCTTTAGCAGAGCCTTGACAAAAGTACCCCTTGAAAGAAAAGCATCAGCAGGAGATCTCCAGGAGATTTGCTGAGAAATTCTTGTGAGTTGTGATCATGGAGTCACAGAATGGTTGGGTTAGGAGGGACCTTAAAGATCATGGAGTCCCAATCCCTCTGCCATGGGCAGGGACACCTCCCACCAGCCCAGGTTGCTCCAAGCCCCATCCAACCTGGCCTTGATCACTTCCACGGATGAGACATCCACAACCTCTCTGGACAACCTGGGCTAGTGTCTCACCACCCTCATAGTGAAGAATTTCTTCACTAATGCTTGGGGTGGGGAGGATCCTTTTTGTTCCCAAGACTGTGGTTGTTAATATGCAGGGAGAAAATATCTCGGGATGGGGTCTCGGGGAGGGTTTCACCATTTCAGAGATGTGTTGAACCCCAGGTTTTCATCACACACAGACAGTGGCACCATTTCAAAGGTCAGTCCCATTCTGTTCAGGTCCCCAGTAAGCTGCAGCAGCATCTACTTCAGCATCTCTGGGTTTTACAGGGGTGCTGGGAACTGCTCAAGCCAAGCCCCTGGGTACAGAGGAGTTCCTTCTGTGACCTCCTTTTTGACAAACCCATTAACAGCCAAGTGAAATCTGGACACTGAATGCTTACCCAGTGCTCACTGGTCCAGAAGGTCTGCTCAAGTAATAGTAGTAGTAGCATAATATGTGATTTAAGTGATTATGTCTTCTACTGGTGGCTGTGTGTGCAATACACTGATTTTATAGATAGCTCAAGAATGGAGAAAAACAGCTCAGAAAGAAATCTTTCTGGCTCAGGTTATATATGTATCTGCGTATAGCATATTATAGGATAAATGCCTCTCTCTAGGAAAACTGAGAGACTTTTAGAAGCAAAATCTCTGCAAGATCCCACAAGTGGGAGCCGAGAAGCTGACAGGCACAGGGAAAAGGAACAAACATATTCCTGCAAGCCTGCAGCAGAAAATGAAACTCTGTGTGGGATCTTTTGAGTTCCCAAATCCAAACTCTTGGCTGCAGTCGTATGGTCCTTTACTCAAACCAAGTGCTAAGGTGCCAGTTTACTTCACAGCAAGTGGGGTAGGCAGCTATTGGGCTGGTTAGTTCAAATACAAAATTTGAAATACTGGAAGTGCTAAAAATGGTCTCTTGCAACCAATGTGATGTTACATTAGAGATCGCAGTTCAGGGGGGAGTGGGGGCTCAAATGAACAGCTTCCAGGTGCCTACCAAGGATAGGAAAGAAGTGAAGAACACCAAGAGGTAAAGACAGAACATTTGATTATACCAAAGCCACCACCTTTCAGCTCCTGAGCAGAACATGACAACATCTCCAGGGCCCAAACTTCCATCTGGCCACACACTTCATCCCCACTCGCCAGCGAATGCCAAAGGCCTGAAAAGCAATGGAAATTGCCATGGTCATCAAAACATGACAGCAGCTCCAGGACTTTCTGGGAAGCACCTCCAGCACCAAATGGGAAGCTATAACATCCTAAAACCCATTCGAGGACAAGAAGGGCCCTCTTTAATCACCAAGTCCTTCCCATCACATTCCCCGGCAACCAAGTCACACAATCCCATTTCACAGCCTGAAGAGCATCAGCTTCAAATGAGTTGGAGCATTTGCCCCAAGGCCATCCCCAAATCTCTGTTGTCTGAGAGTCTCAAACTCCCTTCTGATATCCAGCCTGAATATATTCTTCATCAGTTCATGTCTCTCTGTATTTGCAGCATCATGGTCCATTAAAGCCAGGCAGCCTCACAGTCCTTCTACACACAGTCAGCAGCCACATCCCCTTCTGCACCCAAGCCTGGATAAATCATCCTGCCTGTGCCCATCTCCTCCCTTCAGTCCTGCCTCAAGTCAGTTCAAAACAGTCCCCTCTCTCCTTCTGTTCCTCTCTGATGTCTCAAAACCAGACAGGGAGCTGTCAGTGGTCAAGCAGCCAAACTACACAGTGGAATTGAGCTGATCCTCAGGGGTTCATCCTCGGGACAAGTCACACAAAATAAAAACAGGACTCCCAAAATACAGGGATTTGAGTTCAGAAGGTGACCAGCTATGACCGAATTCCTTCCATTAGCTTTATTTCACTGCTGCTTGAAGCACCTTTTGGTGGAATTTCAAACCCATTGATGTCTGATTACACTCGCTGCAATCAGTATTTATTTGAATTTGAACAAGGGTTGTTGTGAGTGGCAAGGACAGAGCACATCCACAGGTTGTCATCTTGCTCACAGAAAATTAAGTTTTAAAAAGCTACAAATCAGCATCAAGTGGATTGCTCGGGAAATCATTTTTGTTCCAAAATGTAATCATCTATATTGGATGTGATGTTTATTTGTTGAAAAGAAAATAAAAATGGAGTTTGGGAGCTCTCATGGCTATAAAAAGACTACTTTTCCTGGCATTTATAAATATTAATATGGAATGCTAGTGAAGAACAATACATAACAATAATGAGAATCACCAAATCCCATCATTTTTGACATTGTCATATCAACAGCTTAAGGATTAGCAGGTGAACTTTAAACATATTGCTTCCAAATAATAATAATAATAACAGTACCGATAATAAAATCAGAATGAAAAAAAAAAAAAAAGAACCAACAAACCCTTGCTGCATTAGATATTCTTGATGGCTTTCTTCTTCTAATAGCGTTTACAGGATCATTGCTTTCAACATTTGGATGATATGCTTAAAAAATTAACCTGAAGAAGGGGGAGGTCTCCTTATCACTTCCCATTCTTGCCAAGCTTTGCTTTGCCTCATCTTTGTTTCCCACTAACCCCTGACATTGACAGAGTCAAAGGCCTATCAACTAATACCCTAATTTCAGGAGGATTTTGTATATGCATCTCTCTATGTGCTTCTGCAAATGTTTTGTGCATGTGTGTAAAGTATATGCATAAAATGAAGCAGTGTTGGAAAAGATAAAGTTGCACCAGGTGTCAGTTTTCACACCTCTCACTGAATACGCATGGTAAAAAAAAAACAAAACCCATGCCACAATTTCATTGAAAATCCAAGCTATTGAGATCTAATCACTGCTTAAGCTGTGGCTTTATTCAAATCTGGATCACCAATAGGGCTCAGGATGTAAATGAAGTGCAAAGAGAAATAAAGCAAAAAAAAAATAATTCTATGATAGCCCTTTCCTTCAGCCATTTGATTCCCAAGTCCTTATCAGTCAATTAATGCATACTAAAACTTTAGTGGCAGCCTCAGTTTAACAGGCCTAATAGCTAGAGCAAGTCCCCAGCATTAGCCAAACAAAACACACTTTCAGCAGCCTTAATATGAGACTGAAAAAAGGTCAAAATAGACAGGCTTTACAGAATAAATCCTGAAGATCCATTCTAATTTCCACTCAAGGATCTTTTAAGCAGTTCTTGGATGCTCTTTATGGTACTTTGATCCAAGCATAGTTTCATTAAAACTTTGTGGCTTGGTATTTTTAAACCTGATAGCTTCACTAAACTAGTTCTCAAAATGTTAGCTAAGCTGCTATGCATAAAACTACTTTACTGTCATGGTGTCTTCTAATATCACCTAAGTACAGGCTGTTGCAATTTTGAAAATGAACCTTTTCTACATTCACTAGATCTCAGCTTGGGAATTTTTGCTTTCACACTTGAAAGCTGTCTCACAGTATAAAGGGAAGGTGCTGCCTTACCCCCTTCCTCTCCCCCTCCTTGAAACCTAAAACTAAAATTAGCTGCTGTACCTTATTTGTTCTGGAAGCACGTTACACAGTACTTTCATCCACTGGGGTTTCCAATTGCAGGATTAACACTGGATGCTAAAAAAAAAAACAAAAAAACCCACCCAAAAAAACCAAACCAAAAAACCCCAACAAAACAACAACCTGGAAAAATAACAAAACATTAAATGGTGGTTTAAAATCCAGTTGAATGATGGCAGCATCAATTCCCTAAAGACCCAGGAAAACAAATGTTACTTCCCACCTTCATAACGTGGCATGTTAATAAATCTGATTTAACTGCCACAGAGAAAAAAACAAAACAAAACAAACCCTCTGTCTCCAGAGATTGTCCTCTGCTCCCCTGAAAATGAGGATGGCTGAAAGGTCAGGTGACAATTTTCTTCCTTTTGCCTGGTGTTCACAAAAGCCTTGATTTCTTGAGGAGCTTTTGTGGTGAGTTTGCACTCCAGTAGTTAAAAGAATTACAGAAAGATGGCTTCAGAAGAGGCCGGGCTGAGGTTTTTGAGGGAAAATACAAACAAAGGATTATTTAAAAAAAAATAATAAAGAAAACCAAAGAGATGGGATTCACACGGGCAGACTGTCCAGCCCTGCTCCAAGCTGAGCCAAGGGCCAAACTCCCACTAACTTTCAAAGGAACCATTCAGCCAGTGCTGAGAATAAAACAGCAAAACTTGCAAGGCAACCTGAAAAACTCCTCTGGGCTGTTAGGAGGGAGACTGCTTCCACCTGTGGATGTTTAAGGCCAAAACAGAAACTTTTTTGTATAATCAGACATGGAAATGTAACTTCTGTTGCCTGCATAGTTGCTCCCTGTCCCACATGGCTCCAGAGCAGGTGAAATGGACCTGATACTGGTTGTAACCACCCCCTGGTGAGTCTCTAGGGTGGCCCCATCCAGGGTTTAAGCCCAGGATCTCCCCCTTCAACCTCACCTCTAACCCCAACACCACTGACAATGGAGGTAGAAGTGTGCATGAAACCCTTCAGCACCCAAAAACTCACGAGCTATCTATGGGTTTGAGAAAAAGCTTGTCTCATCAACCACTTCTTGGGCAAGGGGTGCTTCTGACTCTGTTATGAGAAAAGCCAACAAATCTTTGCTCTTTATTTCCCTTGGATGGTCTATTAAAAAAATAAAATAATAATAATAAAAAAAGAACTAACACCTGTGTATTACCACTGCCTGGGATGAGACTGTCCCACTCCTCCTGGGTCCCCATCACCTGGCAGAAATGGTTTGGTTGTTTTCACTCCTTCACACACCTCCGATGGGTCAGCAGAAAATCCTGTCAACTGAACCTCTGACAAAAGCGTCCTGATGTCAGGTATAAAGAATGCCACCTACAGCTTAATGTCTGCAAAAAAAACCCCTCTGACTTCAGGCAAACAATGAACGTTTTTGTCTTCTTAATGCCCAGTATGCAATCGAGTGGAAATGCTACTTCCATCCTTAATCTACAAATGAAATTAAAGTTGTTGAAAGACACACGATAAACCAGGATCCTTTGTTTCTTACAGGAGTAGGGGAAAAATTGAAACCACTAAATATTTTAGCAGATTTACTAAATTTCCAATTAAATCTGGAATTATGGCAGAGCCTGTATCTCCCTCTCACTCCACCACACACATTTTCTATTTGAATAAAGTCGGTTAGACACAGCTCTCCCTCCACCCACCCGCCCAAGAGCAGGAATATTAATGAAGCAGATCCCTGGGCCAGCAGGGATGCTGGGGCATCCCTGGGTATGGAAAGGGATGGTTGATAGGGGAACAGTCCTGGCTATCCAGAGGGATATGCTAGGCAAGAGCACCCTCTGCCCGCTGGCAGGAAGGTCTGGCTCTATTAACATGCCCCCCCCATCCCTCCCCCTTTTTCCCTTTGCTTGAGGAAAGGTCATGGGAAGCAGCTTACACAAGCCAGATGAGGTGGAGACCAAATCAGGACCAAGATTATATGTCAGGGACTTAAAGGCAGGAGCAGAAGAACAGTGTGCAGTGCTGGTACATGGGGTTTTTTTATTTTTTCCCCTGCCTTTCCTCTCATCCTGCTGAGTGCTGGTTATGTCAACATCAGGATAATAGGTGTCCCCTTGCTCCATCGTTTCCAGTGCATGTGGCCAAGTTGGTCAAAAAGGTTGGAGAGACATGGATGTATTTATGGTTCTTCCAATCTGGTTCACTCCCACTCAAAATGGAAGGGAAAAGGGATGTAGTGGTTGGTCCTTAGGGGGGACACCACCTCACTGTCCCCTCATCTGCTTTGGGGAAAGGTGGAAGAAGAAGGTCAGGTCTGTTCTGGGTCAGGTTTTGGGTCCAGCTAGTGTGTTGTCCCACCTCCAATGCCAGCCATGCTTTGGAAACGAGGTGAGGGAAGCAGCACAGAGCAATCCTCCCCAGCCACATCCCTCAGCTTCCAGCAATTAGTCCTTTAGAGATGCCTCGAGCTAAACTTTTGCATGCTCATTTAAGGCCGTTTAAGACCAGTGTTATGGCTCCATGTCATTTTGGGCATCTGTGAAGACTCAGAGGCCAGGGAGCAGTGCCTGCAGTGAGTGAGAAGAGCTGCAGGAGCTGGGTACCACTCCTCTGAGCTCTGCTCCATGCCTGCATCCTTGGGCATCCCTTTCCATCAGCAGGGGTAGCTGATGAATTTCCTCTGAGCTGATGGTGACCTCAGTGGAAAGCAGTGTGTGATTTTGGGAAATGTTTCCTCTTGCTCAGGCAAAACTTAAGCTCCAGAAGAAACCAGAGGAGCATTTACTCCCCCATTCCTGAGTTTCTCCTCCGTTTCTCAGCCACCAGGATGAGCCAGGACACAGCCACTCACTTCTTCCAGGTATTCAGAGATGGGGCATGTGGCTGCCTGCTCAACACACACCTTCATCATCACCCTGGGCAGCTGGCAGCACACCAAGCTTTCCTCAGAGGGACCAGGAGACAGTGGCCTGGAGCAGCAGGGACTCACAAAAATTGCCTCATCACTGGCCACAGATCACTTCCCTTTCTTGACTTGCCCCCCCCAGAAGGTGCTCTCCTTCCCACTCCATCTGCTCTGGCCTTGCAGTGCTCAGGGCAGGTCCTCTCCTCTTTCATCTACGCTTGGGCACCACCTTGCCCAGCAGAAGGTGGTTGCTTGGTGCCACCAAAACAAAATAACAGAGAGGGAGATTCTTTTTTTTGCCTTGTGTAGCAGCCAAGCCCACGCAAAGTTCACACGAGGCTTTGCACCAGCAGGAGAGCAGTTGAGAACAAGGCCCCAGAAATCAGCAATTGCACTGATTTTTCTCCTCTTAAAAAGAGCTCAGTTTGTCCACTGCAACTTATTCCTGCTGGCTCAATTCATATCTTTTCTTCCAGGCAGCTGCCAAGTGATGCTGCACATTTGCTTTGGGTGGAAGACTGCAGATAGCCACACCTGAGCTGGCAACCTGGGCACCCTCCAGCACTGACCACACCATCCACCCAACCTCCCCAGGATGGTGGCTTGGAGGTGGGATTAATCAGCCCATGTTTTCCCAGCAGGGATGCAGCCTGCTCACCTTCCAGGAGAGGTTTTCCTGGGCTGCTGGGGAGAGCTGGGCTGAGCTGCAAAGGGAGAATTGGAGAGGTGGCTTCAGACCTTGCTGCTCCCACCCTGGAGACCCAGTCAGGAGGCATCAGGAAAACTGCAGAAATGTGTAGTTATTGTTGCAGGGTTGTGATGAACTTTAAGAGTCACCTCCTGACCTGAGCTGGACATGACTGGAAACCATAGAAATGTTTAGGAGCAGTTAAAACAGTTCAGGGCAGTATGGGCCAGCAATGTCAGCTTGGAGAAAAATCATGTTAGCAAAATCCTCATCCTCTCCACCATCTCCCAGAAAGATGCTTGTGACCCTGGAGAAGACCATGAGGCAAATGAAGTTTTATTCTTCCTATATTTGTAATATTTCTCTGCTCTAGTAATAGCAGACTGGGAAAAACATCTCTCTGCCCCTACAAGGACCTCAAATTTTGGTTGCAGTGTAGATAAAGATGTAAGACATTTTGAATAGCCACTAATTAAACCAAAAATAGTCCTGAGACACTTAAACCGTTGTTATTTACAGGTTGATTTCAGGACATTTCAGCCCAAAGAAATACATTAGAAAGGTACCAAAAAAATATTAAAATAAGGCAAGCAAACACGTAATTATTATGATTTTATATTTTCATAATTTAGGTCTGAAAAATCAGGGTGGGGTTTTTCTCAAACAAAACGTATAGCTTCTCACTTTGAACACAGGAGGTATCCATTTTAAAATGGACTTAGAAGAAAAAAGGCTGGGAAACCCAAAGGCTCAAATAATCCTCCAAATGAGGCCAACCATTTCACTGCTGGCTGAATGGAGCATCACAAGGAAATGTTTCTACAGCAGACAAAAAATACTGACATAGTCTAATCAAAACTGCCCTCCAAACCCAGTCATTTCCAGAATTCCATGGGAATAGCTGAAATAAACCACAGCCACAACCTGCCCTGGATACCTGGGTGGAAGAGGGACAGCCTCAGGCATGGGGACATTTGCTTTGGCAAATGCTGGAGAAAGAGCTGCAGAAGGAAGGTCTCTGATGGAGGATGTGGAATGGTTGATGAGAGCACTTTGCCAGAGCCAGGATCCCTCTTCCATGAGCTCATGAAGGGCAAACAGGCTCTCCTTACTATTGGAATTGACCACAAAACCTCCTTGTAATGGGTTCAATCTCCATGGCTTTTAACCCTCTAAGGGTTAAAAGGGACCTAACCCTCTAAGGGTTAAAAGGGAGCTGTTAAAAGCTATTAAAAGCTGCACATTTCCAACATGTTGTATGAAACTCCACCAAAAGGAAAGGTGAGAGCAGTTCCCTCCTTCTCAGGCCCTGCACCTCCAGTTTTTGGGAGGCTTGGGTTGGTAACAACAGAACAGCGGCACCCGTTGCTTTACTGTCCACTTCTTGCCACTTAGCAGCTCTAACCTGCTCTTGCTTGATTTATTTTATTTTATTTTATTTTATTTCTAAAACAAACATAGATTCACAATGTCTCTGATTTTCCAGCTTTTATGCCACTCCACTGAGGCGCTTTAAACATCTCATTTATCTCCCATACATTGGGAAATGACAACCCCCTCCTCTCCAAAACAAACAAGCAAGCAAAAAACCAAAACAAACCTCCAGCTAAAATCTACACAGTTGGAAAGTGTTGATTTAAACAACAACCCTGAAAGAAGATAGGGAGAGATGAGAATATGAAAACAGTCTTTTTTTTTTTTTTTTTTCCCCTTGCACAGGTTGAGCTTTGAGGTTGTTTGCATCAAATGTTGACTTGTTCCAAGGCAGCATCTAGTTAGCTGTTGTGAAACTGGAAGGAAGCAGCATGAAACATATTTTCCAGTTGTTTGAGAAAGGCTGAGCTGTTTCATTTGTCCTAGCACACGTTTCCCTCTCCTTCCCTTCCTGACCACTTCATCCGTACTTGTGCAAAGGGGGCTGGAAGCAGAGGGAATAATTTGAAGTATCAGGCTTTCCCAATGAGCTTTGGGTGGGAAGCACATGTTAACATTTTTCCTTTTTTTTTTTTTTTTTTAATCTGTATCATTTATGAAAAAAATTCCTCCTTAATCTGTCAGGTAATTTCAGGGTTCTGCTTGTTCCTGACTGACGTGATTGCTGATACAAAGGACTGTGCTTCAGCAAATCCACCCGTTTTGCACAGGATAGCAATGCTGTGCCCCAACATCCTAGTCAGTTTTGCTAATTGCACAATTCATTGAACGCAGATAATGGCTGATTTTTAAAAAATTAAACTTCCCTTGCATCTTTTCCCCATCTATCTCCTGCCCGACGCAATCATAGATTCTTTATGCTACAGTATGTGGAACTGATGGGAAACTTTCTCTTCCCAGTTACTATTTTGTTACATATAAACATGCAAGTCACATTTTTCCATCAATAAAAGGGACAATATTCCCCTCCCTACAGTAATCTTCAACCTCTTTTTTTTTTTTCCCCCTCTCTATAACGACATATTTATTCACCCACTGAAAGCCACGTAAAAATACTGCTGGAAAACCTCCACACTACAAGATGCATCACTTCCCTGTTAGCAGTCAAGGTCTGAATTTTTTAAATTCAAGATATCAACCACTTCACTTCAACGAGCCAACCCAGAAATTTAAAACAAAACAGAAAACGAAAAAATATTGAACGAAACACGAAAGTCTCCGACGCATTGATGGGAAGGGGAAGAGTTCTAAATCTAAACCCTCCATTCCAGACCACATCCCCAAATGTAAATGAGCACCCAAGCATGTTGCTACATATTTTGACAGAAATAATTACAAACAGCCTTATCAGTGGCCGGGAAGTCGGCACCTCTCACATCACTTATCCGTTCTGCCCTCTGCTGGAATAGAGCACACAAGGCAAGCAAGAGTATTTCCAATTAATTTTTGGCATCATCGCTTGGCATCTGCTTTAGGAATGCAAAGCGTGAAATTTGTAGTAGCAGGTTTAATATTTGATCCAGCCAAAAAAATATTTTTGCTACAAGGACTTACCTTTGGTCGTGTTCTCCTCCCCGCTCTCCCCCCTTCTCCTCTCCGTCTTGTTTCGTTGCCACCGAGCCTTGTTTACGGTCCAAACGAAAAAAAAAAAAATCAAAAAAAAAATCTGTCACCAAACGCCATACGTGGCAGGAATAATTTCATGCTGTGCAAAATTTGTTTCATTTCACATCCTGTAAGAATAATTACTTAGCATAATGCCACTTAAGCTGTATTTCTAGCTGCAAACATTAAGGAAACGGGGAAAAGCTAGATCCTGGTTGGGAGGAAGGAAAAAAAAAAAAAGGGGTATTTAGGGGTCAGTGAGGTTTCTTAATACTAGTTGCTTTCCACACCAGGGACAAGAAGGAGAATTAAAATGTTACAAATGATGTCCTTGGATTAAAAAACATAATAAATCCTAATATTTTCAATGATATTTGAGGTTACTCGTGTGCTGTGGCCCCTCTGGAAGACATTGCCTTCAGAAATGCAGGACAGCACGCCTGGCCCACGTTTCTAATATTTCCCCTCTTTTCTGTAATTAAATTTGTTTGAAGGTGAAAATTATCCCAACAGCCTTAAATAAAACAGCAAGTGAAGAAGCTGGATCCTCCTCATGTCATGTCACTGACTCTAATTTTTGCATGATGGAGATTAACACTCTGCAGGTTAGGAAGCGAGTCGATGCGATGGACGAGCTGGGTGTGTTGAATATTAGCAGAAGTTGTCCAAAAAATACTTGAGCACTTTGGGGCAGCATGAGACACCAAAGGAGGTGTGTCAAAGGAGGCTCTGACCTCCCTCCTGGGCCCTCAAGACCAAAATATCTTCTTTCATACCTAGGCAGAATTATTCATGCTTTACTCTTACCTTCTAGCAAAACCAAGCTGCAGTCTTCAATCAAAAGCAAGTCCAGTATGGTCTAACTGAATTAATTCAATTAAGCTTAAGGATCAAAATTATGACTCTGAGGGTGCTGAGCTCCTGTGCCAGGGTGCCCAGAGAAGCTGTGGCTGCCCCATCCCTGGCAGTGTCTCAGCCCAGGTTGGATGGGGCTTGGAGCAACCTGGGCTGGTGGGAGGTGTCCCTGCCCATGGCAGGGGGTTGGAATTAGATGATCATCAAGGTCAATCCCAACCAGCCTGTGATTCTAGATTTTTTTTTTTTTTTTATAATTTTCTCAATACCAGCTTGTAATCAAGTAACAAATTCATAGTTTTTCTTTCCCAACTGTTGGCAAAGGGGGAGAAGTTCTCTTGAGAAGTACCTTAGCCCCCTCATTTTTTCAACTACCATGAAAATGCTTATGTACAGCAAATACCCAGACTGACCTTCATTTACACCCAGGCCACCATATCTCTTCCTCACTTACCCGGAAAGCCCATTTTTGCTGTAGTTTAACCAACAAGGATTTATGAACACAAACCCACTGATAACTCATAGGTCTGCATTGGGTTTGTTCAACATGAAAAATGGTAAAAGCTCAGATAGAATCATAGAATCATCATGGTTGGAAAGGACCTTCAAGAAGATATATTAGAAGAGATACTAGAAGCAGGCTGAGAAGGAGCACTGGTTGGATAGAGGCTGTCAATCACAGCACACCATCTCCAACCAGCCCTTTGCTGGCATGAATTCCCTCAGCTCTACTCATCTGAATAAAGTTATTCCAATTTATGCTCATTCCATGTTTTCACTGTTTGGAACAAGCCCTTATTGAAATGTCAAGTTTGAATATAACGGGAGTGTCAAGAGACAGCAAGAGAGAAGTAATAAATTTCAGAAAAAAAAAAAAAAAAAGGCAACAATTTGAGCATTCAAGGACTTCTGGCCTGAAACAGGCAGCAGATCCTCCCTGGGGATGCTTTATGAGTTCTTCAGATGGCATTTTTTCAAGTCGCTTTGCTGTTATTTCAAAAGGCATGACAAAGAAGTCCCAAAAACCACTCAAAACCATGCTCCTCTTATCTGTTGGGTTTATTTTTTTTTCCCCAAAGTTCAGCAAGCTGCTGCTGTATCTGACCAACAGCGATATATTACAACTCTTAAAATACCCAGGAGCACCCAAATGCTCCCATAGAAGTGGAAACACCTGGAAGATGTGGTGCCACCAAGGCTCTCCATCCTCACTGCAGGGTCCTTGGTGGCCATGACCACTTGTTCCAGCTTCATTGGGTAGATCCAAACCAAAGAGCCATTGGTAGGTACTGACCAGGATGTCTTCATTCCCTGCTTCCAGCAGTGCAGGAGCTGTTTGGTATCCCAGTGGGAGATGCCATCCTTGATGTGGGCACCTTGTTTCATGAGTCCCCCAAGTGCAGATGCTGGGAAACATCAAGAGGATTTGGTGCTCTAAAAGCCTTAGCTCAATGTCTTCCAGGTTGAGGTGGTTCACAATATTGTGTCTTATCATGTGCAAGATGCTTTCCTGACCTGGTAAAAGTTCTGTTCTTAATTTAAAATATGCAATGGGGGACATGGAGAGAGAGAGGGCAGTAAGTATGTTGAATTAATGTAGCGTTCACCAAAATCAACCTTTAAAACCCATTCCCATCAGAACATCCAAGTGCCTCCACACTGAAACAATTCCTGTCTATAAATTCCATCATCAAACCAAGGGATGACTCGAGGGCAGCCAGAGTTGCCCCTGGGAATATGGCAACCTCATCACTGCTCTGCTCTACCCTTGAGCAGCTTTAAGGTCTCGAGAATGATGATGCCACCTTACAGATCATCTCCCAGGAAGCTTGGTCTGCAAGCAGGTTTTGGTAACACACCTGTTCAAGGATAAGACACTCAGAATCCAACCTTTCAGGATGGATCACCATGTAGTGCATTACTTTCTTTTCAAAAGCAAACATATATTCCCAGCATCTCATATTTTTTTTTTTTTTTTTTTTCCCCCCCCCTTTTTTTTTTTTTTTTTTTTTTTTAATATTGCATTGAAACCCAAGGGGATTCGGGGGTTTTGTTTTAATGGCAAAGTAAGAATTTGCTGATCCTCCCCGTGGTGAAGTTACTTTCAAGTCAGTGAAAGTTCTTGGCGCGGGATGAAAAGTCTTTGCCAATTAGCGCTCAACAACTTCAATTCATCCCTCCTGGTTCAAGATGAGTAGGAACCTAATAAGGCTGTGATAAAAGGGCAAAAGGCACCGAGTACCCAAAGGGGATTAATGGGCTCTTCCATTTATTTGTCTTCCTAACAGCTGAACTGTTACAAGTATTGATGGCCTTCAAACGGACGGGCGCCGGGGTCTCCAATGGCCATCTCCAGCTCCAAGGCCCCAAGGGGTGAGGGCTTCCCCCTGGGCGATGCCAAAACCCAACAAAGCCCTGAGGATCAGGTAATGAAACTCCAGCTTTCCCCCGCCCCATCACCAACCCTCTTCCCTTCTTTGAGATTTATTTACTGGCAGCTGACAAGGGGCAAATTCAGCTGGAATTGTGTAGTCAAGGCCCTGTCAAGCCTTCAGAGGCACCCTTATGTCGAATCACCTTCCTGACTGGCATGTCGCTGAAAAGCCCTCGGCGCTGGTCCTTAACAGCTCCCGACAGCACAAAGGACACTCCAGACAGATGCCTACATGGCATCCTGCAGCATTTTAAAAGAGAATTAGTGGTTTTAATTATGGTCGTCGTATGAAAGGAAACCATGCAAGCTCGGCAGGAGACCTTTGATCAAACCCTTTTGCTAGCACAATGCCGCGGAACTGTGACTATTCCTAGCAAGGGGCCTTTTCTTGCTGAATGACTCACCAGTGATCTTTGAATGCAGACAAGTTCCTCGCCCTCCCTCTTCATTAGTGAGCATTTCTATACAGGCCCTATATAGTCCATGGAGTCTCCAAGCTATACAATGGGGGGGGAAAAAAGAATCCCTACAGATTCTGGCCCCTACTTAGGAAGTGCTGAAGGACTCTGAGTGACTTTATTCATTAAAACAGGTTGCTATTAATTAACTGTCATAATAAAATAAAGAACTATTATTTGCATTTCTTAGTGCACTCCCTTTAGTAGTATGTATAAAAGATGCTTGTAACAAAAATGAATTTATAAGGGAGAAAAAAACCCTCAGAAGTCTCTTTTTTTTTCCTTCCCCCCTCCCTTTATTATTATTTTTTTTTAAGGTCTAGGCAGCAGGAGCCTGACTAATTACTAGGACCCGTTTTGCAAGAGAACAAATAGAGGTAAAACACAAATATGAAAGTAATTAGGAAAATGCAAAATCCTGTTTACTTGGCAACCGATTCATGCAACTGAGACTAACGAAGAGCAAATCAGCTTTGCTTGTTTGATAAACTTAAGGGTGCCACCTCAGAGGAGCTGATAAAAATTAAACTTCTGCCAGCATCCCTCAGCACTGCCTCTGAGCGAACAGCCACGCAACCGCCTCGTCTACAAGCACCAGCAAATCTCATTTGAACAGATCCAGGGGGTGGGGATTTTGTACCTTCTGCCTCTCTTGAATATTTTCACCTCTGTCGTGGGCCAGCAGTGATTCCTTGGAGCTGAACACTCAGCACGGACACTTGGATCACACACACAAACACACACACACACACACGATTCCTCCGGATGTTTGCAACCTGTTCTGCTTTGCTCCCTAAAAAAAAGTCTTGTGTTTCCACTGCTCTGCACACCTGGAGAGGCTTTTGCTGGTGGGAAAGTTCTCCTTCTAGTTTCCACCACTGCTTATTACAATATATGATGATAGGTTACTCGATGTGGGCTGTGATACCTTTGTCCAGCTTCTCTTTTCTCTTGAGTAGATAGTGGAATCCACAAAAGCTTCCGATTATTTCAAGACTTGGCAGCTAAGGAGTTCAGCTCCTTCCTAACAGTTCAGCTGTTAGGAAGACAAATAAATGGAAGAGCATCTAATCAAGATAAAAGAAAAAACCCTCAGCTCACTGTATTTGCTTGAATGGATTTTCCATAACGCAGGTAACAAAGGCATTCAAAAATTAGATTCCCAGTGCTTTTTCTGCCAGGCTGAAGAACTGGTTTTGAGAGGGGAGAAGAAAGCCAGCCCTGAGAAAGCTGCCTGGAGGAATGTATGATATTCCCCCAGTGCTTTAAGTGAGGCACAGTCAACCTGAAATGTAGTCAATTACAACACAAAGAGTTAAAACAACAGCCCTGAGCCTCTCCTCTTCTTTCTCTCCCCTCTGTTTTGGTGCTCTACAACCCAGAAGCCACAAGGCAGAGTTTACTAAGTTCTAAGTAAGTTTAATTATATTTCTTTTTACTGCTTTTTTCCTCATCTGCTGTATGGATTTCTTGTCATATGGGAAACATTTATAGAAGTAACAAGGGGAATTGCTACAGGAATCATGCTATAGAAATAAATCAGAACGAGGAGGAGAAAACTAAAGGATGTTCTTTTTGCAACCAGAGTTAGAGATATCTAGACAGCAGCTTGATTTTCATACAGGCAGCATTCAGTGAAAGTCAATCTGGGGAAATTCAGAACATGGAGAGAACAACCAAAAAGGATTCTATACTTTTGAAGGGATCTATTAGGATGAATAGCCACAAGAGCCAAAATCTGCACCTCAAACCCCAGACCAAGAAAGCATCCATGTGCAAAACCCCTCACTCCTGCACACATCCTGACCTGCTCCTCCAAGCCTCTGCAAAGCTTCCAGAGATGCCACCTGGTAACATGGACTTTACACAACGTACTTCTTTCTTCCCTGAATATTTTACTAGTCCAAGCAAAATCCTGGACTGTCAGCAATCTCTCTCCTCTAAAACACCTGACAGAGATCTCACAGTAGCACAGAACAAAGTATGAACATTTTCACAAGTACAACTTTCAATACAAGGGTTTTGGGGCTGTTTTAAGCATTGGAAGGACATGTCAACTGAAAACATTTTGAAGGACTTGTTGGTTTATTTCAATTTTTTTTGGAAAACACATAGCTGAGCTCTTGTTAACTGAGTTGCTCAACCTTTGGGGCAGACTGGAAAGCAGGATGGATTCATATTCTATCCTTTTGGTGAAAGCTCTCAAATTGCAGTTTTGGCTTCCCCAGTACCTGCAAGGACATTATGGGTTCACATGCAAAGAGGCCACAGCCCAGATGCCACAAGTCATGGGGAGAGCAGTGTCCCCAGACAACCTGCCCCCCTGTTCCCCTTCAGGGACTCAGCACCATGGTTCTTCTGCCCAGGTGGAGACAGGACAGGAGATGCCCATGCTGCTGCCTACACTCCCAGTGCTCTGCAAGGGAAAATACACAAATTGCTCACTCTCTATTGCAAAACTAGTGCAATAAAGTCTACCCCAACGTGAGATCCCAATGTAATGAAATAACCATCCCAGCAAAACAAGCAGCACACAATCATGCTCCTGCAAAGGGCACTGTCCCACATACTTGTCCTGATAGAAACCTACCCAAAAATACTGCCCCGTGACCATAAAAATACACAGAGCACAGCCTAAGAAAAATGGCTGTGGAAAACCACATGGCTCCCTAACAGAAGAAACATTTAAAGGCTAAATACATTTTTTGCATCCTGCACTCATAAAAAAAAAACAACCATCAGAAGACCTTCACAGTACAACTTGTTCACAGGTTTCTTTTAAAACTCTCCTTTTGGAAAGCCAGCATTTTATTTAGTGATGAGCATCTTTTTCCCCCCTCCCTGGCACAGAAGAACACAAATGGTTCATTTGGCAACAACAACTACAGGCCAAACAACAGCACGTTCCTGTGGAGGCAATCACGCTTCATTTCCTCTCTGCTGCCATTTCCATTGCCTTTTAAAACCATCCTCACGTTGTCAAGGACTAATTCAAATTTTAAGACTTCAAAATTGGTGCACCTGCCATACAAGGAGAGGCTGAGAAAACAGGGGCTGTTCAGCCTTGAGAAGAGAAGGCTTAGGGGAGACCTTATTACAGTGTTCTAGTATTTAAAGGGGGGCTACAAAGAAGAAGGCTCCCTTTTTATAAGGAGTTCCATGGACAAGACAAGGGGCAATGGGCACAAGCTGCTCCTGGGGAGATTCTATTTGAACACAAGAGGAAAACTTTTCACTCTGAGGACAGTCAGACATTGGGATGGTCTCCCCGGGGAAGTGATGGATTCCCCCACTTTGGAAAGTTTGAAGTCTCAGCTCGACGGGGTGCTGAGACATCTCAGATAAAAAATCATATTAGAAAGGTTGGACCAGATGATCCTTGAGGTCCCCCCCAACCTGACACTGTGATTCTATGACAGGAAAACTTCAGCAGTGCTACCCAGCTCCCTGCTTCAGATCTTTTTTCCTTTTCCTCAGCCCTTGCAGCTCTTTCTTCAGGTGCTCCACAGCCTGCAGGATATCCTGCTGCTGGGGGTCCTCCTCTGCTTTCTCTGTGTAGAGAAGGAAATGTTTCACAGTGTCAGAGAGCAACAGTTCAGGGTCCACATCCACCTGGGGGAGACGCAACATCCTCTCGCAGGCGATGGCGTAGTTTTTGTGCCAGTTCACTGGGTGATTTGGATGAGAGTTGACAATTTCTTTGTAAGACTGTTAAAAGGGAAAAGAGAAGGGAAAAAAAAGGGACAAATTAATTAAATCAACGAATGAAGGCAACCAACAGCTCCTCACAGTGCTTCAAAACTGCCCATCAAGGAACAGATGCTATTTATTAGATGTCCGAGGCCAGAGTTGGAACATTCCTGTAATTTGCTCCGTGTTTGCAATGGGCAATAATGTGAGTCAGAAATCCAAGGGGAGGCTGAAATGTTGCCCTTCCTCCAGCAGCTGTTTGTTTAGAAGCATTGCAGATGATGGTGATAACCCCACCACACATTAGGTGCTTCCCTAAGAAAGGTGTTACACCCGGCTGGGGAAAAAAAAAAAAAGAGATTCAATCACTGCAGCTGGCCAGACATTTACTCAGTATTTCAGGAGGTCAGGATGTCTTCCATCCAGAACTTAAGCAGTTTGTTGGCTTGGGTGGGAATATTCACAAACTCAATAGCAGGAATATGCCTGAGAACTTTGAGGAACAGCAAAAACCAGAGCACAAAGAGCAGGAGTTGAAAGGAAACTATTTTATGACTCTTTGCTAGGGCTTGAAACATTCTTCCACTGATGACACACACTGATCATTCTGTGCATCTGTTGGCATCTTGGGTAGCCCTATATTCCCAGAGATGCCTACACCCACTTATGGGTGTTATTTTTTGGTGTGAACTAATTTGCAGTGAGAAGACTGTCAGATTTTACACATGCTGGCTCAGATGTGTGATTGTGCAGTGACAGAGAGGACAAGGCCATAGAGGGAACTTCAGGACAAGCAAGCTTTTGGCAATCTCTGAGTTTGGAGCCCAGCAGAGACAATATAATTATAGCAAAAGCAGGGTGGTGACTGGTTAGCTTTTGGCATCCTCTGTGTCCAAGGGGGCAAGTAGGAATGGACAAAATCCCTGGACAATCTCTTTGAATCTGCTGCACTCCTGGTTTGGATGAAGGGAGGGGAATGCAGATTACAGGATTGCCAGCATATATGAAAACACTGTATTTTTATGGAACCAAGAAACTAAAAAAAAAAAAACAACCAACAAAAAACCACAAACAAACAAACAAAAAAACCCCAAAAAAGGATGGAGACTGCAGGGATTATTCATAACCAAAACATATGACTTACAGTGTATGCAAAGGTGTAGAGCTGGGATTTCATTTCTGCAGTCACACTGGCAGTTTCTGCAAGGTCAAATATAAAGAAAGCTGTTTTCATCCTAGAAAACCAAGAAAAACTTCCATGTAATAACTGCTTAACATAGCCAGCTCACATCACATGGTGTCCATACAGCTTTTTATATGATATGGGACAGTGCACCAGCTTCTCCATTTCAGTTGTCAGTAATCCAAATTTCTCTTCATGATCTATTTTCTCACCCTGTGTCCAAACTGCCCTCGGCTCCTTTAAGCAGAACCTTTTGGTGAACAAACCCACCACTTTCCACCATGCATCCTCCATCTCATTCTGACAACCTTTTTCCTTGTGAAGCTTGGCACCTTTAGAACCAATAAGGCCATGCACCATCAAGCTGCCTGTACTGGTGTGTGTTTCCACACCAGTGAGTTGGCATCACCCACTGGCTGCTGGAAGGGAGCAAAGGAACTTCACCTGGCTTGCCACATCTCCTCGTTGATGACAGCTTCCCAGGAAGAGGGCTTGAAACTAAATGGGAAGAATAAAAATCAGCCATTAGATCCATGTCATTGTGTTTCACCCACCGTGCAATCAACCCTTCCAACCCAGGCAGAAAGACTTCCCAGGCAGAAGGAAACCCATCATGAAGCTTATGGCTCTGACAGTAGGGAATTCAGCTCATCCTCAGTCAGTCATAATACTTTATTCCTCTCTGTCCATATAGGGAGCCCCTGGAATATCAGGGGCATCCTCACAATCCTCCAAGGGAAAGATGCTTTTTACCATCCCTCACAGTTCAGTCTATGACATTTGAAGCTTTGGATGTCCCAAGTCCTCAGTGCTGTTTAGCTCACGATCAAGTTTTAAGATCAGAATTGCACCTGACATTTGACTGGTAACAACCTCTCTATTTTTAACACCAATAAAAATATCACACACAGATGGTGAGCCTCTGGGCCAGGTCACCCAAGGAAGTGGTGGCTGTCCCTTCCCTGGCAGTGTCTCAGCCCAGGTTGGATGGGGCTTGGAGCAACCTGGGCTGGTGGGAGGTGTCCCTGCCCATGGCAGGGGGGTTGGAATGAGGTGCTCTTTAAGGGCCCTTCCAACCCAAACCACTCTATGATTCTATGATTATTTATATATTCCAAACCACAAAATATTATGCTTAGAGCTCATCTTTCATTTCTGTAACCCTGCCAGGGATGTGGTTATGCTGCTGGCAGAAGAATGATGAGGAGGAAGAAGCAGAGTCGTGCCTCTGCCTCGTACCTGCCATAATCCTCAGTCCAGTTATAGAGATTTCTTGTAAGGCGAATCCACTCTCCTGGGTCAAAGGCAACATTGGAAGGAACCAACTTTTCACACGTCCCCCATGGCCAAAGAGAATAGCTCCTTCTCCACGTTGAGTCCCCCTCATGAAGACCTATGCAGACAAACACTTCCTTACTGCCAAAAAAACAAAACCAAAAACAAAACAGAGAGACCAATGGTGAAACCAAGCCAGGGACCCAAGGCAAGCCACCCCCTCTGCCTGAGCAGCCCCCACACCCCACACCAGTGCAGCAGGCAGGTCTTAAGCAGCACAACATTTTTTTTTTATCTCCCACCCAGACCATGTCACATCAGAAAGGGCACTGCTCTGGGTGAGGCTGCAAAAGAGCTCTGCGCCTGCCAGGGAATAACCCCATCTGGCACTGCACATCTTGTGCAGCCAGCACAGCAGACACATCCTCTCTCCTCTGTTGGACCTCAGAAACATGCCAGAAGCTGTGGGAGAAGCCAGTTTCTTCCTGATAGCACCTGGCAATGCTCTTCTGCCTCCCCACACTCACCCGGGTAAGTCTAAATGCAGATGCTATTCTTATTCGTGTGAGTATCTAATCCTTTCTCCACTCTTACTAAGCTATTTTTATATGATGATTATTCCTGGAATATATTCATTCTATGCTAATCACTTAGCCACAATGTTCATGTAAAAGAAACAGCAGCAATTTGCTCCCCAAGTATCATCATTTTGAGAAGATGGGAACGCTCCTTCCTTTGTGATGAGCTGTATCAACAACAAAAAAATAAACAGTAAATGCTCTCTGCCCATCACCTTCTTATTTATCCTCCCTAAAAACCAAACCAACCTCAAACCAAGCAGCAACAACAGATCCGGATGGTGTTACTTCTGCATAGATATTTGCTTTAATTGCAAAAATAATCTCACCACCAGGGAACAAAGTCAGTGGAGAAAATTGGTCTCCTGGATGCAGTACCAAGCTGTTCCATAAACAATTTCAAGTAAAAAAAAAAAAAAAAAGTCAAAGATTTTAGACAAGCTGTTACATGGGAAAGAAATGCTTACTCTTTATTTACTCTGAGGAAACGATGGAGATTAAAAGCAAGTGTCCCATCAGGTAATACTCCTTCCACAGGATTCCACCGGTTCCCAGGAAAATAAACACCAGGTAAATGCTTTGCCAGCTTGGGTAAATACCATTCATAAGTCATCATCTATCACCAAAAATATAAGCAAAGTTAAAACAAAGTTGTAATCCTTTTTGTATCCAGAAGATGCAGAAAATGGTTTCTGCAGGAATTACTCGATTTGCTCTGTCAGGTCACCTCCCATTTCAGCAATTGGTCCTCTCTGTCCAGGGGCCAAAAGAAACCCAGAATAGCTGCTGCTGGACAGAAAGGTTTGGTTTGGTTAAATATAGAATCACAGAATCATTTAGGTTGAAAAAGACCTTTATGATCAACATCCAACTGGACTCCCAAGGCCACCAAACCCATGTCCCTCAGCACCACATCTCCAGGGCTTTTAAATCCCTCCAGGGATGGGGACTCCACCACTGCCCTGGGCAGCCTGGGCCAAGGCCTGACAACCCTTGGATACAAAGCATTGGGTTCTGGGTTTCTCAGCAAGTCACAAATCCTTGCTGCAAAGCCAAGGGCAAGGACTGATGTGGCAGCAGAAATGTTGGTGATCCCTTCTATAATGGGGGATTTTTCCTCTCCCTTTTCTTGGGGAAAAAAGAAAAGAGTACAAACAGTACCAGGGACACACAGCACCACTATTTTAATGTAAAAAACTACAGGCAGAAATCTGCAAAACCATCTTTGGGGGACCAAGATAACATGGGAGGGAATGAGCCCAGGCAGGTATTTTCTCCCTGTTGGCTTTTTTGGGCTTGGAGGGGGCTTGCACACTATGCTCCATTCCAAGCCACCCACACCACTCTAAGAAAAAAAAAAAAAAAAGCAGTTTCATTTCTGCACCACGAGTTAAATTTGAACAAAGAGACTTCCTCAGAAAGAGAAAAGAAAAACTGAATCTTTTTTTTGCATTCTATTTTTGCATTCTATTTCTAAATCTGCCTGTTGCCTCTTTTAATATGACTTTCTCAACCTACCTCCTGATCCACTAAGGTGAGATCTGGCCTCATTCCTTCACAATAATGAAGGTACCGAAGAGCATTCCCAGGTAAGTCTCCTCTCAGCAGGACCACTGCACCCGTTGGCATGGAGGACAGCAGATTTTTGGCAAACTTATCAACAACGTAATTGTTGCTCTGATCACAAGTGCTTAAGAGAAGAGATAAAAACCAGCATCTTAAAAACAGGCATCTGCATGGCTTTGCATGTTTTCTGAACAATTTTATGCAATAGGCACCGACAGGTAAAGTCCTTCACCCTGGTCAGATCTTGCTGAAAAGCATCATCTCCATGTGCAGTGAAACTCAGACACAGAAATCAAGTGTTGAGACCACAGTCCCCCAGAAACCAGCACCAGAGTCACAGGTCACTACAGTTTAACCAAAACCATGCACTCATTGCATCCCTGCACCTTCATTCTCATTTTTTTCTTGGCCTCAACCTAAGGGCTTTGTGGTTGGAGCTGGAAGTGCCAGTACAACAGTAGTTCTGTAAAGCATTTGAAATCCTCTCCAACCATTTAATGCTTTTAATTAAGGACTAAAAAGCCAAGGTTTTGTAACATCAGGCAGAAGCACATTTATAATACCTGGGACCAGCTCCTTTTTGTTAGACCATCGTGTGTTGCACCCACTCCAGAGCATGGAGTCAAGAAGAGGACACTCCATGCCATGACTCAGGACACTTACACCTCACAATCCTACACCTCACTAGCTGGTCAACCTCACCCTGAGCATCCCTACTACTACACTGAGTCCTACCCAAGCCACTGCAGAGTCTTTGGTGTGGTTAGGGGATAAGAAAGCTCTTAAAAAATGAAAAATTAGCTGAAAAAAAAAACCCCAGGGCCTAAGGTTTTCCGAAGCAAAACAAGGGAAAGAAGTGACTGTTCAGATCAAATGGATTCTACAAACCACGTTAGGAAACAAAGCACAGATTCATGAGTTTATTTCATCAGAAGTTTATGCATTTACAGGCTTTTTCCTACAACCTTCACAAAACCCCAATTTAGAGCCTGGACTTGGTGCTCAGTGATTTTTAAGATCGCACAAGGGAATCCCACAAACTGTGGCCACACCAGCTTTGGTGGGATGTGAAAAGTGCCTCTCTTACTTCCAGACAAGGACAGAAACCCCAGGAACAAGGGGTTTACAGCAGTACCCCGACCACACCGGGTTTATTACCTGTAATTTGCCCAAATTTGAGAAGCAACAAGCACGAGGGCAGAAAGCTGCTCCAGCCACGGCAGCGCCCGGCTGCCCTCCAGCACGGCACTTCCAAGTGAGGTGAGCATGGCCAACCCCAGCCCGGCCAGCACAGCCACCACCATGTTGCTCTGCAGCCAGAATCTCTCCACCTAGGACACAAAACCCCAGAGATTCTTTTTGGTTCCCCAGCTCTCAAGAAATGGAATAAGGAGCTGCATTTTTGCAGCGTCAAGGCAAGAGAATCGCAGAAGCGTTCTGGTTGGAAAAGCCCTTTAAGGTCGTTGAGCCCAACCATTCTGTTTGAAGGCTTCTTTGCAAAATACTGAAAATGAAGCTTACCACGCCCAGAAACAGAGGTTTTGTAACATCCAAATTTGCTCTCCAAGCGAAGAAAAGGGAATAAAGGCAGAGCATTCCAGCAAAGAGCCAGATCACGGGTGATTTCTGCAGCTTCGTCCTATGAAAAAAGTCATGTGCTCTACTGGCATGATGAAAAAGGAGACAAAAATTATTTGTGCTGGAAAACCATGGTCTCTTTACATACCTAAAGGCATTTAGCTCATGAGCCTTTCTTTACCTTTGCAGTCTATGAAAGCACAAACCCACCAGGATTTCAAGATTTTTAAGCCTGCCATCTACCAAGCCCACGGGGTAACCAAGAACACAGATATTTTCCTTTTAATTAATAGAAGACCACAGCCAATTGTTGACATTTTTGCACCAGCAAGCAAAAGGCAATGGAAGCCAGTAACAAAGTGCCTGTCAGAGCAAATATTCTCTTCCAACTTACTGCAGTGCTGTGCTCACACAGGCCATGAGTGCCAGGACGAGGACGGGAAGGGAGAGCTCTGACTTCATCTGCACCAGCTGAAAACTAAAAGAAATCAGTGCATGGATGCATCATCCCCAAATCACTCCTTGAGCTCCATTAAAGCATCAGGAGAAGCAGGGACAAAGCACCACATAACATATTCCCATTCTGCTGTGATTCAGTCTGCCAGCAGTGGGAACCAGCTGAGTTTACAAGGTAAGATTTGGAATGAAAAATCACTGGGGAGGGGGATTCAGCATCTTTCCATCAATAAGGAAGACAGATGGACATGCAATGCTCTGGTACACATGGCCCCAGCTCTGGACCAAGCTGAGGAAAGGGAGGGCAGGAGCAACTTTTGCCAAAATGACAGCAGCAGCAACAGGTTTCTCTCCACTAACAGGCACAGTCAAGCTTTTACTCACACCAGCATCTCCTTCATACTGGATCCTGTCTCGGACTTGGCCTAGAGTAAAAAGAAAGAAAACCCATGAGACACCCACAGGCTGGTTGCCATTATCACTGGGGCAAGGAAAAGTCTTTTTATTTTCTGTTTGTAGAGCCCTGAGCACCCAGGGCTCCTCAAAACCCCTTTAGGTGGTACCCCGAGGTGGTCACAGGGAACAGGAATTGCTTAAACAACAACAAGACAGCAAACTCTGCTGAAAACTTCACCAGATTTTCTCCCATGTTTCATGTTGTGCTACTGTGCAGGACTTGCCACCTGAATAAGCATTTTTTCAAGGTGACTTGAGCACATCACATGGTTTAGATATTATATCTCCACTGTGTAATAGAATCACAGAATCATTTAGTTTGGAAAAGACCTTGAAGATCATCAAGTCCAACATAAAAACCTACCACTGCTCACCACTAAACCATGTCCCTCAGCACCACATCTACACATCCACATAATCCTTCCAGGGTGGTGACTTCACCACTGCCCTGGGCAGCCTGTGCCAGGGCCTGACAACCCTCTTGATGAAGAATTTTCCCCCAGTATCCAATCTAAACAGCCCCTGACACAACTTGAGGCTTGGTGGAAGTGAGGAACTACCTTCAAGGGTTCTTGTTGGAAAAGTGGTGTCTACTAGATAAAAGAAAAGGTAAGTGAATCCAGAAGGTCTGGAAGGACTATTTAATCTCAGTAAAAATGGAACAGTTAATTGCATTCAGTATTAATTAAAAATAAAAGTGCTAGAAGATGGGAGAGCCAGTCCATAGCTCCTGAAGAACCATTTTTACCTCTCCTGATGGCTTCTGGCCCTACACACACCCCTGTCAGGAAATGACATTTCTGATCCTTGGTTTATAGATGGACCCATCTCCTAAGTATTTTCTTTTGGGTTTTGTTTTTTTTTTTTTTGACTCTGCCTGCCCTTCAAACAGAGCTGTGGGATGCAAGATCTGTCTGTCCATCCAGGCAGGGCTCTGGCATTCACCCAAATGGTGTCAGAGCCAACCACTTGGATTTTGCAGCATTTATTGCTCCTGTTTCAGACAGGTCCATCAGATATGTCATTTGTGGTACAGGATTACACACAGTCCATCCCTAAGCCTCCTTAACATCAACTTGAATTCATCAGAGTGGATGGAGAAAGGAGTTAAGGGATTTGCATGCCTCAGGACTGCTCTGCCCAACAGTGTCATCCTCAGGAGATAGCTGGGAACAGGACAACAGGAGAAATCTCAGAAGTCCTTCAGAGGGTGGATATGATTGCAGCAGGAGTTTTGGAAAGATCAAATAACAGCAGCAGCAGGAATTATCAAGACTGCTGCCTCACATCCTACAGACACCCAGCTCTCCAAGAAGCTGCAAAGATGCTCAGCTGTGTCGTGGGGGGCTTCAATTTCTGAAGAGGTAAAGTGGCAAGATCAGAGGTTTCTGAGAACCCTCAAACCATTCATTTCAATTAAATATTAGTAAGAAGTCAGTTGAGTATTTTTAAAAGTACTGCTTGGGACTTCTTTAGCTGATTTTAAAAATAATTTTTATATATATATATATATATATATAATTACTTGTCTTAGAACATGAACAAACACAAAATTGATGCTACCATCTCCCTCTAGGACAGTTTGCTCTTGGGGGTCTTACAAATATGAGATACCTGTACAGCTCTCAGTAAATATTCCCCCCCCAAAAAGGCAAAGAGAATTATTTCTTTGCTTCCCCAACCATGCAGTCCATTCCCAGAAAACCTGACAGATCAGAAGGTTAAAATAGGAAATAATTCTTTTTAAAAAGAAAACCACTATCAATTTCTTCCTGTGCAAGCCATCAATAGTCACAAACAGAAAGGTTCTGCAATTGCCTAAGTTAAGAGAAAGTAACACAGAAAATGACCCTTATTTACCAGATTGAATGTCCCATATTCTTTCCTGAGAAAGTGGGTCAAAAATCCATGTAAAGTCGTCTGGTCTCCCCATGTCCAACGGGCTTGATTGAGGTAGGATGAAGCAGGCAGATAGAGATAAGGCAGCAAACCAGCCAAGAAGCATAAACCCAACTTCAGCAAATGGCCTAGGGACAATTCCTGCACCAAAATGTGTCATATTGCATAACAATGTTTATTTTAGTTTAATCACGCTGGAACTTCAAGAACAGATAAAGAAAAAACATCAAATATATTTACACAGAGCTGATCTCTCAATTTATAGTAAGTCCCTACAAAATGCTATGTTAAACCTTACGATTTTGTGGATTACTAGGAAACTGCATCAAACTGATCTCCTTTGCATGGCAGGGTGAAATTTAAGTGAAGCAAATAATATTAGCTAGGACTCATGAGTATCATACTCATTGCATCTTTCACATTTAAATCATGGCATGACATGCATAGATGGCTGAAGCACTGCAAGGCTGAGATAACCCACTTTGCAGCGAAAAAGAAAGAAATAAAAAAAAAATCCTGCTCTAGTACAACTACACACATCATCACCATCATCAGGAGACAGTTTTGCCATTTACTTTATCACCATTACGCTGGTTAAATTGGATAGGCCAACTTTTGGGGTGGGATTTTTCAAGACTGCCTAAGGGGTCAGGAAGACAAGACTTTCAAAGGGACTTCTGTGCCTAACTCCTTTAAGTGCTTTGGAAAATCCCACCCCAGAATATTGCACGCTTGCTTTATCGTTAGCCACTGCCCTGCCAATCAAAGCACTTCTTCAGGAGCTGGGGTTATGGGGAAGAGGCACCATTCAGAATCATCAGCTACAGAGCAGAAAAAGTAGTTTGATAACAGTGGTGGCCACAGTTCCTACAGAAAAAAGGTGGCTTTTTTTTTTTTTTTTTTTTAATGTAAAAAGGCACTGTTTTCCATTTAATATCTTATTAGGTGGTTTTCTGCAGCAGGCACTACTGATCTCTCTGAGGTGTTTCCCAGGGACTTTATATTGTTCTTGTTGGAAATCACAGAGGTCTCTCTGGACCTCCCTGGTTAAAAAAAAAAGCAAAAAAAAAAAAAGCTGTTTGAAGAACATAAAGATGTTGTAGAAAGTCTTCATTGTGGCAAGTCTTCATTGTTTTCCTCATTGAAGGAAACATTCAGGAAGGGTTTTGCAGGAGAGGCTGAAGAGGTTTTGGATCAAGGTTGTCTGAGTTGTGTCTTATCTCACCTGCCTTCCCTCCGAGCTTAGTTATACCCAGACCCACACCCGACTTAGCAGGTTAAGGGTGGAAAAGCACAGGCAGGACTGGCCCAGCAGAAACCTCTCAAGTTCAGGGGGGCAAAGAGAGAGTGGGGGAGTAGGTGGAGGCTTCTCAGGGCCACTTGCAAGTGATCAGAGTGTCGTTGAGATGTGCAACCATTTTCAGGGCAAAGCAGAGTTTCTAGAACAGATCAGCATCCAGCCTGATGTGTTGATGGACAGGCCACCATCTACAGAAGAGAAGAGCACTGCAGGGCCCCTGAACATCACTCCAAAGCCTCATCCAGAGGGATGCACATCACCTTCACAAGCCAAGCATGCAAAAAGGGGTTTTCACTTCCTTGCACAGTGAGCAAGTTTAATACAGAGGTGCAGAAGGAGGGACATCTTGAGAATGAGAGCTCTGGCAGGGGATGAAAGGGATGTACTTGACCAGATAGGAGATGAAAGGGATGTATTTGACCATTAGGGGCTTGCTGTTTCACAGAAGGTCAGCCTTCCTTTGGTCTTTTCCAGATGGCACAAGCAAGGCACTCTTCACCTCAGAGCTGATCTTGAGTAGGACTCAAGTCCTGGCTGCATCAGAGCTGGAGACATGTCCCAGGGAAATGCTGAAGAGGAATTCCCCCTGGGAATAAGCCTCTGCACCCTTCTTGCCATGCTGCTTAGCCCAACTACACCTTCAACTACCAGCAGCAGTTGTAAGGTGCCCTGCAACAAGCAGGTATGGGTTTCTTTGTTACCACCAGGGAACCAACACACAGAAACTCATCTCCAGATGAGTGGATGGCAGGAGAAAGCCAAAGCCATCAGCCAGGAGAAGCAGTGCCTGTGACTTCTCACCAACAGATACCCAGCTGCTTTCCTGCTGGGGAGGTCACTGAATGTGCTCTTCTTGCCTGCATGCTGTGCAGTTTTTAGCTCCCACTATCAGTCTCGTGGTTGCTCACGTGGTATTTTTGCAAGCAGCTGGGGCAGAGCACTCCTGTGCCAGGAGAAAGGGACAGGTCACAGATTGCTGCCACGAGCAAAGCCTCTAAATCATCATCAGTGGCTCTGGCACCAGTGATGGAGCATAACTTCAGTGGGTGGTGCCAGACTGGTTAAGACAAATTGTTGACTGTCCCTGTTTGTACATCAACACAGAAGTGGCCCAAGTGCTTAGAAAGAAGAATTACTCATTGCCCACAATAAACAGAGTTCTGGGACAGCCAAATACCCACCGTTTTCCTGAAAAGCTGAGTGAGAACCCAAGGCACAATACAGGCGAGATAAAGCACTATGGTGTGCTGGTTGCACAAGCTGAGCCCACAGCAAAAGGCACCAAGTTTAGAGATCTGAAAAGGGGAAAAAAAAACCAAAGCAAAGCATAAACAAAACCCCAAAAAACCCCACATTCACAATGTTAACAAAAAAACCCAGAACTTCAATGCAGCCCACAGCATGCTTACAGGAGAAAGGCAAATCCACTGGTGAACTCCAGCCAATTGCAACACAGGATATTTTTAACTATTTATAGGGAGATTTAGCATCAAACATTCTTAAAGTAATGTTCAGCTATGTCTTTCTATACAGAGAGATCCCATGGAGCCCCATCATGTCACAATGTGACATGGCCCAGTGATAGGGCCCAGTTCCTGAACCTCTGCTGCACAGGGGAGAACACCCAGCACTTAACTCTGAATGATGTGAATCTTAAAGAAGCCATACCCTAAAATTATTTGTTATATAGTCGTCACATAAAATATATAACTATTGTATAAAACATCTAATATAATAATTATTTATATACAATATAACATATAAATAAAAGAATCCGTTTATTACCAGAAATAATAATTAGAATTAATAACAGAAATACCTTTTTCCTCTTCTTCAGAGGTCTTAAGTCAGGGCTACACAAACTTCAGAGCAGTGTCAAGTCCCCTTTGTACAATGGGGGAGGATGAGGCTACAAGCACAACTCCACATAAAAACCTCAGGCCACAAACATCACTGGCCACTGCTCCTCTGAATTTGCCTCTTCCTCCATCACTGGCCACTTGGTCCATGTTACAACCTGAAGCTAAGCCCCTCTGAGTCCCACAGATGTTGTTGGCCAGGAGCTGAGACCCCATCCTTGCCTTTCCAACCATCCCCAAGGAGGGCAGCACTTCCATCTAGCATCAGAGCATTGCTCCTGCTTATTTCAGTCACCAGGGAGGAGGCCATGGGAGATGCAAGCCCTTCCCTTGGTATGGGATCACCTGTTAAAAATTCACTGAGTCAACGTTCAACACTGTCTTGCCATGAAAACACCTGCCATAACTTCTGAAAAACATCAGTGGGCTGCCCTGTGGGACTCAGGACAACCTCAGTAAATTTTCAGGTATATTGGTGAACTCCAAGCACAGCCCTGAAGATGTTTGCTCAACCATCTGATATATGACAAGCACAGTGAGCTTGTTCTTGGCAGCCTGGGTTCTTCAAGGCATGGGATGCCAAACACCCAAAAAACACTGAAAAAAAGCTCCTGAAATGCTTCTGAAAATCACATCTGAAAATTCCATCAGAAATCGGGCACGTGAAAAGTGGAAGCAGGCTAGAAAATGCCCAACCCCATCTTCACTGAGTCCAGGTTGGTATTTCAGGACAGTAAGCATCAGAAAGGACAAAAATAACATCCAGTGGTGAAACAAGGTCTCTTTTATCACTGATAAAACATGTTATTTGAGAACCCACGAAGCTGAGTAAACTACAGCTGCAGACTCCTGAAATTCTAGCCTAGCTTGACGAAAATCCTTTTATTCACACAATTTGTGGGAGTCACAGCAGGCAAGTCTGGGAGAGGAGATCAGATGTTCAGGCAAATAGAAGCAGAAAGAACAAGACTGCTGAGTAAAAATATCATTTGGCTTCCTCATCTGTTTATAAAGTAGAGAATATGGCATGAAATGTAAAGTCTCTGTAGTTAACAGTGCCATTCTTTTAGGGGCACATTTAATTTCAAAAGAAGAACTGATAGAAAATTTGATCATTTGTTTTCCAGTAGGAACCTGGGCTTCTGACTAGAAGAAAATTTTCTGTAAAATGTATTTTTTTTGCCCCAAGGAAAACTATCAGTTCTGAACACACAACTTTGAATACCCAGAACCTACTTTGATGCAGAAAACCAAACCTTGCAGCACAACATTTAGACCAAAGTGATTTTGCTTCTTCTCTTTCCACCCTGTGTGTATTGAACCAACCAAGCCCAAACCCATCCAATAGGTCCCAGCTCCACCCTTAAGCCAAGTGGAGAGGTTTGTCCACGTTTGCCACTTTTGAACACCCAGATAGGTCAGGGATGGACACCACCCTGCATGGGTGTTGAACCAAGTCCCCAGATTCGTCCTTCTTTAAACAAAGCTAAACGAGCACGGAATTAAACAGACACACGTTAACTAATTGAAAAAAAAAAAACAAAAATCAAGAACTGTTCACTTTGCTTGAGATGTTTTACCTTAGATCTCTCTTTTGCAGTGGATGCCTCCTCAAAATGCACGGTGAGAGCCATCAGCAGCCCCACAAACAGATTGTTTAAGCTAAAAACCTCCGCCGTGATGGACCACTGCCATGTTAGACGAGAAAATGAAAACACCCCCGCAGCAAGGATTCCTCCAGCATATGAGCCAGAAAGCCTGCAAACACAGATAACATGAAATCTTCTTTTCCAACAAAAAAAGAAGCCTACTTTATTGTCCTCCTCCTTTTTAAAAAATTTTTTTTTTCGTCTTTTTAAACAGACTGTCACAGCAGAAATGATGACTGCCACCCAGCACCCTGCCAAAATGTTATATGGTTAATATCTTCCTAATAATTTTTTTTTTTTTGCAAAGAATTGCCAATGAGGGAGGGCAGGTGTTAGCCAACCTGCCTATTTGCAAGCCACCCAACACCAAGGAGTCAACTTCTTCCCTGTGAAAACTTCCAGCTTTGAATTTGGTTCAGAAACCCCCCTGACGAGCCATGGCCCAGTGGGTCAATCCTCTAATGGGATGCTGGAGGAGATGCCAACAAGGGCACAGCCTTAAATTCATCAAGGCATGGAATAAAAGAGGGGATTAGAGCTATTCATGAAGGGTAGAATCAGCAGAGCTTTCCTGAAGGGGGTTGTTCAGTGTCTCAGGGGTGGGTGAGGATTCTGGTGTCCATGGTCCTGGAATGGAGAGGTGTCTGCCAGGGCTGGGAATTGGGAAAATGGATGTCAGCTCCAGCCAGGAGGAGGAAGGGGGTGAAGCCCCCACTGGTGGGATGGCTGGGAGCCCAAAAGCTGGGCACCTCTGCAGCTCTTGGCTGGGATTATGGCACACAATCCCCAAGGAGCTGCTTGCCCAATTCATCTGGATGCTGCCCAGGGAGCCCACGAGGTGGGATTTAGCCCAGGAAATTTATTACACCCAGTCTGCAAGAGCAGAATCTCTTCCCACCCGGTGACATCAGGGACAGCTCTGCCTGTTTGGAAGGTCTCCACTCCAGAAGTCACCCTGAAAACACACCATGTAGGGCACCACAACCACCACAATTAAGCCTTGTCCAAAGACAGAAAGAGCTGTGGCTGTGGTCAAAGCCCCTCTCCAGAAACTCACAATCACTTCATAAGACTAAACCAGGCTCTCACACAATTTGGGTATTTTTCTAGTCCCACCCCAGGAACACACACATCCATTTAGTCCCAACATTTCCAGTAGGTTTAAATCAAAAATTATATGTAAGATAACCTAATTCTTTGTCAAGCTGCACGTGGAATTTACTCCTGAATACTGGTGACACCCTCTAGCACAGCTGAAGTCCCCAGGTGGCTTGTTCTGCCCTTCAGGGATCAGGGAGCGGACATCCACATCGGAACTGCTTATGGGATTCCTCATATAACTCCAAGAGAAATGGAGACCAAGGAAACAAAACCTACAGCTCCAACAGACAGATGAGGGAGCTGCTGGCAGAGCAATCTCCAGCAAGGACTCCTCTCCTCAGTTATACTATCTATTCATCTTCCCAAAATTAACTCAACACAACCAACCTCTTTCTGTACAAGAAGGACTTCTGCAATCAGAACCAGAATATTTTTATGCATTAAAAACGGGAATTGAGGTTCATGGGAAGGAGAAGAGAGCTTGGAAAGACCAGGTTGTTACATAGGTCTCTCTTCCTCCTCCTGCCACTGATATTGCAAAATAGGACTAATGACTTTTGTCTCCTTTATAAAGCATTTTTAAATCTGCCCCTGCAGGAGGCAGCTGGAAGGCAAGAAATAAAGCAGTTCAATGAATACTGGGGAAAAAGAAACCAACTCTCAGGTGTCTTAGGCTAGCCTGAGACAAGGTCGTGGTGACATAAGAGCTTCAGCATCAAGATTGTAGGAAGAAGTCTTGCAAAACCAATGGAATGAAAAAAAAAAAGCCTGAAAATCTCCAGGGTGGGACTGTTTCAGACCAAATCTGTGTCTGCAAAGTACCCTAATAAGCTTTTGAAGAAAGGTGATGTGAAACCTCTTCTGTAGGAAAACTTTGAAGTATCTAGAGTTGTGCTCACTAATGGATGCCACTATGGACTCTTCCAACATCCAAACTTCACTGCAGTCCAACACAGATCCAGGTATTTGTCATTCATTTCTCCAAGGCAACATCTGTCACTCATTGCATTAACATCATGTTTCCAAATCACACCAGTGCATAAAGAAAAAAAGAAAAAATGTTGATGGGCATCAACTCTGCTCCAGCACTTTTGCTACCAAGCCAGCCCAGCAGCCCTGAGTCCATCCCCTCCAAGGCAGTGATGGGCCACATGTGACCTCTTCCTTTTCACCAGAAAAAGAAAAGATGTAGGAATTGAGGCAGGAGTGGGTTCAGCTCCTAAAGAAAAATGCCAGGACAGGGCAGAGGGCTGTGTGTACTTGAAAATTGAGAGATCCCCTGATACACAAACCTCATTACACAACACCCCTAAGTTTTGACTAAACCCTTTGAGCAGCACAAACTTTCAAGTGTAAAGAAGCAACTCTTTAAATCCCTTGGAAATTCATGCAGGGAAGGAAGCTAAAAAAAGGTAACGTAACCTTCCCAAAAACCTCTGGATGAAAAGCAGCATTTCAGGCAAATGCCTCAATCTTTGCCAGTTCTCCTTGTCTTTTCCCAAAAAAGACTCGAGCACATCATGAGAGTTCAAACAAGATGAAAGAAATCCTGTCCTTTTGATTAAAAAAGTCTCAAACCTGTGATTCAAGTTTTATGAAATAAGGCTTAAGCAAGAACTCCTCAACCCAAAGCTTAAAGACTTATCCCAGCTATGTGGGACAGGGGCCACCTCTGCTCACCCAGCAGTGCAGGGTCAGGATCCAGGACTGAGCATGGTCCACAGACCTGTTTGTTAACAAAACCATTCTTGCCTTTAGGCTTTCATGGGCAAGTCAGGATGCTCAGCATTACCAGTGAAAGGATCAGAGAATCATAGAATTGTCATGGGTGGAAAAGACCTCTGAGAGACCACCACGTCCAACTGTCAACAACCCCAGGAAAATGAATAAAATATATTAATATCTGTATCACCCTGCCCACTAGAGCATGTCCTGTAATGCCTCATCCATAGAGTTTTATGTAATACTTCCAGAGATGGTGACTCCAACACCTCCCTGGGCAACTTGTTCCAACATCTAATTACTCTCTCAGTAAAATAAATTCCACCTGATCTCCAGTCTAAACCTCCCCTGGTGCAAATTCAGGCCATTTCCTCTGGTCCTATCATTACTCACGTGAGAGAAGAGGCCAAGACTCACCTCCCCACAACCTCCTTTCAGGTAGCTGCAGTGAGTAAAAAGGTCTCCTCTCAGCCTCCTCTTCTCCAAACGGAACATTCCCAATTCCCTCACCCTCTCCTCACAGGAGGGGGTTTTCCAGACCCTTCACCACCTTGTTGCTTTTCTCTGCCAAAGCTCCTACAAGTACAGTAGGTTCTAAAAAAAACAAATGGCAATGTGTTGCATTCTTGAAGAACATCAAGAAAGTAACTTTGGGTAATGCAAGCTGGAAACCAAGAGATTTTTTTGCAGATTCTGTTACCAGCAATAGCAATTACAGATTTACAGTCTGGTGATTCAGATGGAAAAACTCTTGGAAGTGGAAGTGATCAGAGCAGGTATCTCCAGATGAGGATGAAGACCACCTGGCAGAAAAAACCCCAGTGTCCAGCAGGTCCACCCAATGCAAGAGTTCACAAAGCAAAGAAGAAGTAAAAATTAATCCCATGCAACTATGTCACCACGATGCTGGGGTCAAGTTAAATCAGCCCTGCCTTAAGGGTGGGTTAACTCCTCATTATGATTGGCAATAGGATCTCCAGACACCCCAGCACTCTGCCAAATGGCAGCTTCCTGGATTTTTCCAACATTTCATCTCTCCTGCCTTAGTGCCAAGATGGGCCCCAAACCAATAGACTGTTCAAGCAGATGACAAAGCACCTCAGGCATGGACAACACAAGTCAGCCACCTACAGCACTTTGGGCCAAAGAACAATTTTAGGGTGGGAAAGACACTTGTGGGTGTTCAATAAGGTAGGGCAGAAAGAGATGAAAGAACAGGAAAGACAAAAACATGAGACTAAAATAGAGAAAGGAAGAACCCAAAGAGCAAAGGGATGGGGCAGAGCTCCTGACCCAAGGTCAAGAAGCTTGAAGCCAAGAAAGAGGATGGACAGACTTGCAAAGGAGGGCAGTGCCATCTACAACTCAAGATGCTGTTGGTTAGGAAGCCAGAAGATAACTACAGCTTTCACTACTGGCACAGACAACATTTTTGTGGTTAAGGCTGAGAATGTTAACACAAAAGGCAGAGACTTCCCATAACTGCAGCAACAGCTCAACAACCCCATTACCAATGGTGAGCTGGAGAGGGAACAAGACCAAGAAGCCATTTGCTGTGTGGAAGGTAAGAAAGGGGTTTTCTCGTGGTACATGGACATGTGCCTCAACAAAATCAAACATCTGATCTGACACAGGCATTGCAAATAATTTCTGCAGTTAAGCCTTGCTGGACAAGAAAAGAGCACCCAGTCCCTGTCACCCAGCCTGGAGACCCACACTCTTCCATCGACTTCCAGGCTTGCAGGTGCACTGTGGTCATGAGAAGGAAACTATCAGGTCCTGAAAAAACCTTTAAGTTGCTTAGCCCTGTCTCCCCTTTTGACCACACACCAAGACTCCAGAACAGAGAGCAGCAGAGATTTATCCTCACTTGACTTCTACTCACACATGTATCTTGGAACTCATTTCTCAAACACAGGTGAGGGGCTACAAAAAAAAAAACCAAAACAACAAACCAGCAAAGACCCTTGAGCTGGATCTTTTCAAAAGCAACATCTAGGAGGGATCTTATTGCTTCTGAGGAGGGGAGAGAGTCGCTTCCTCCTTCCCCAAAGCCAGTGTTTCCTCCACACTTTGGAACCAGTATGAGAAAGCTCAGGTGACTGGAACAAGATGATTTATAGGTTGCCAACAATGAATCCACAGAAATGGCAATAACCATCCAGTGGAGGCATAAAAGTACCTTGCAGTGACTCCCTGAAGAGGAGAGGCTTGATGGAGAGTCAGGGTGGACAAAACCCTGCTATAAGACTTTGTCCAGTGAGGGGTGGATCCTGGCTAGGGCTAGGTGGGGACTATCTCTTGGGGTAGAAGTCTGAGTCAGCTAGAAGAAAGCATTCAGAGTACTGATATCCCACTGTTAAAACAGCCTCAGCACACAAAAAAACAGCTCATGGAAAAGGAAAGGTTTGGAGCCAACACAAGAGTGGAAAGTCTTCATAATTTCCCCAGGGGGTGTAACAGGTACCACCACTTGAAGAACTGACTTCAAATAAAAGTTGCCTCCTGGGCTTGTTTATCTTCCACTGAAGAAAAGCCAAGACAACAGTTTGCATTTTTGATTTTGCAAAATAACTAATCTGGGGCAAGACCCACTCAAAGCACAGGGAGCACTTTTTCAAAACCAAACGAGGGTGAGGAAGGTCCCTTCCTACTGTTCAACCAACCTTCTGAACATGGGGAGAAATTCCCATCATCTGAAAACACACCCAGGGGGACAGAAACAGTCAGCAAAGGAGAGGTCACACTGTCCTTCTGTGAGAATTATTTTGCCACGGTATGCCTAAAGAGAAAAGGAAATGCTAAAAAATAAATAATATTTAGTTCTCCTTTTCAGGCACCCAAAGAATTTGGGGCTGGGCCTCAAATGCAAGGATAAAGGCACTAAAACTTGCTTTAATCGGAAATATTTTAGCTGCAGGTTTTTATTAAGAATCTGTAGAAACAATCAGAAAAATAAAAAATAATTATTTTTAACTGCGTTAGTTATTAAAACTTTTAGCTTCTCATTTGGTGGCAGTCACTAAAACATGTCAGTCTCTGGGTTAAAATTTAGCATCTCCTGTAAGTTCGTAGGTAAAACAAAAGGTAAAACCTTGTTAGCCAAGAGCACAGGTTACACCCATAGGCATAGGAAAAGAATTCAAGCAGCTTTTTTACTTTTTATTTAGAAAATAAGGGCAGACATTTTGTATTTAATAATCTGCAAAAAGTTATTAAATGACTGCTATAAACCTACAGATGAGAAGGATTCGGAATTTCATTAAAATGTTTTCATTAAATGCAATTTTTAGGGCACTGGATTCATAAGGAAGAAAAGTGAGATAATCAGAGCATTTTATATTTGAAGCTGATGCATTAAAGACTGGAAACACCTATCTGTACCTAAGGAAATAAGCTGATTACTTTTACCTTCTGTTCCTTCCAAAACTTTACAGGTAGCAGATCTCAGCCTCAATTTTTTTTTTTTTTCTTTTTTTTTGACTCAGTGGAATGAGAAAAAGCTCTCCCGCCTTTAAAAATCTCCATTAATAAACTAATTAATCCTTTTTTTATTATTTTTTTCCAATTTCAGTCTCTCCATGCCCCTCTCTCCATGTACCTCAAGAGCAGTGTCTGCCTCTGCACTGCTTTGCACTAGTAAAGATATATCCCTTATATTTTTATACTATATGATATATATCTCAGGGGGTTGCAAATAGATCATCTTTAAGGCCCCTTCCAACTCAAACCATCCTATGAGTCTATATTACTAAGAGATATAATATATAGTAGATGTGTTATATATAGTATATAAAAATCTATAATATCTATAATAATGCCTATAATAAATATCATGGTAAACAGACCAGTACATTAAAGACTTAACATTTCCAATTTAAGATGTTCCACTCGTTTGTTTTATTTAAAAAAAAAAACACATTTTGGTGATGTAGGCTAAAAAGACCAGGATGTAGCAGACTCAACAACCAAGCTTCCCAGAGACATATTATAAGCCTTGGTACTGAAACAGAAGAACTATTTAAAAAGAAAACAGAAATAAAGATCCAAGCACGAGTTTAGGACCTGAGTAAGAATCATTATCCCCCCCAAACCCCAAATCCCTCTGGATTTGCCTGCCTGACTCACAAGCACTCCATGGACAAAAGGCAGTTTCTCTTGCTCTCAGAGCTGAAGAGCTGATGCTGCAGGGAAGAGCAAACCAGATTTTATTCTTCCTCAAGGACCTGGAGCTGAAGAGCCACTTCAGCCCCACCAGCAGCCTCCACTCCTGCTGGAGGAGGAGGAAAAGGAGAGAGTGGCTTGGCTCAGCAATCCCAGTTGAGTCTTCATGGCCACCAGGAGGAAACAGAAAGCGAGTAAACGGGAATGATCACCATAAAAAAAGATTAAAAAAAAAAAACCAAAAAACAAACCAAAAAACACAAACAAAAAAACAACACCCCCCAAAAAACCTCAATAATAATTAAAAAAAAAAAACCAAACGAACAAAAAATACAAACAAAACCAAACAAAACCAAAAGTGGGCACGTTGGCTATAACCTCCTGCTGTCCTTCACATCAAATGGGACTTCAGCAGCAGGCAACCTCAGCATTTCCATGGATCTGAAATGCCAGCTGTCAGGATGAGCAGGCATCCTCACCCCCTCTACCTCCACTGAATGCTGCTTCTCACACATCCACCTGGGCCTGCCCCCCACTGTTTTACCCCTTGTCTCAAATTCTTGTATTGAAAAGTCAAAGAAAGGATGGTCCAGTCGGGACAAGGAGTATTGAGGAGTTTAGCTAAGTGCAGCTGGTCCTGAGTCTGTCCTCCTGGAATGGAGGTGTCCAGTAAGGTAACTACCATGGATATGGACACCACCTCTATAGGACACTGAGTTTCTGCCTGTCTCCTCTTAAATGAGTACCTGTGAAGGTCACCACTACTTGCAAGAGGTGTCTTGCAGGCCACCCCTTGGGTCCCAGGACCATGCCACCTCCACTCCTCTCAATAGGGGGACAGGGGTGACCTTGTGGTGGGGTCCACCAGGATGGTGGCAGGAATCTTGGTGGGTCTGGACACTGGGGATGGGGACAGCCAAGCCACAAGGGCTTGGAAGGGGACTGAGGAACACCTGGCCTCAAACCTTACACACCTGCATCTCCTTCCCCAAGAAAGTTTGGCAATTAAATGGAATGCCTCCATTCCAAGCTATCCCAGAGCAGGTCAACAAGTAGCACAACTTACGACTGGTCAATAAAACACAGGGGCAGCTGCACTCCCTGATAAACACTGCCCTGCACTCACACCTTTCTAACAGCAAGCTGTAAAAACTGTGCTTCCAGCCATTAAAACTCAGAATTTTGACTCCCAGTGTCTTTGCAAGTGGAAAGGAGCCATTAAAAATCAGAATTTTGACTCCCAGTGTCTTTGCAAGTGGAAAGGAGCCACTAAAAATCAGAATTTTGACCCCCAGTGTCTTTGCAAGTGGAAAGGAGCCACTAAAAATCAGAATTTTGACCCCCAGTGTCTTTGCAAGTGGCAAGGGTGTATTAGTTACCATTATTAGTTACCATTATTTGATTCAGAATCCTCAGAAAATAAGTACACCTTAATCGGGGGCGGCTGTAATAACCAGTGCCTACTTCCAAAAAAAAAAAAAAAGAATCCCAGCTCTCCGTAGAAACTGACTCCANTTAAATAGTTCTTCTGTTTCAGCACCAAGGCTTTTAATATGTCTCTGGGAAGCTTGGTTGTTGAGTCTGCTACATCCTGGTCTTTTTAGCCTACATCACCAAAATGTGTTTTTTTTTTTAAATAAAACAAACGAGTGGAACATCTTAAATTGGAAATGTTAAGTCTTTAATGTACTGGTCTGTTTACCATGATATTTATTATAGGCATTATTATAGATATTATAGATTTTTATATACTATATATAACACATCTACTATATATTATATCTCTTAGTAATATAGACTCATAGGATGGTTTGAGTTGGAAGGGGACTGAGGAACACTTGGCCTCAAACCTTACACACCTGCATCTCCTTCCCAAGAAAGTTTGGCAATTAAATGGGATGCCTCCATTCCAAGCTATCCCAGAGCAGGTCAACAAGTAGCACAACTTACGACTGGTCAATAAAACACAGGGGCAGCTGCACTCCCTGATAAACACTGCCCTGCCCTCACACCTTTCTAACAGCAAGCTGTAAAAACTGTGCTTCCAGCCATTAAAACTCAGAATTTTGACTCCCATGTCTTTGCAAGTGGAAAGGAGCCATTAAAAATCAGAATTTTGACTCCCAGTGTCTTTGCAAGTGGAAAGGAGCCATTAAAAATCAGAATTTTGACTCCCAGTGTCTTTGCAAGTGGAAAGGAGCCACTAAAAATCAGAATTTTGACTCCCAGTGTCTTTGCAAGTGGAAAGGAGCCACTAAAAATCAGAATTTTGACCCCCAGTGTCTTTGCAAGTGGAAAGGAGCCACTAAAAATCAGAATTTTGACCCCCAGTGTCTTTGCAAGTGGAAAGGAGCCACTAAAAATCAGAATTTTGACCCCTAGTGTCTTTGCAAGTGGCAAGGGTGTATTAGTTACCATTATTAGTTACCATTATTTGATTCAGAATCCTCAGAAAATAAGTACACCTTAATCGGGGGCGGCTGTAATAACC